>NQII01006058.1:87415-143559 GCA_002778355.1 Clitarchus hookeri
AACTTTTATGTACATGAAGATATAACAGACCTTCATATTACAAACTAGGTTACATCACAAATCAGTAAAGCTAGTCAAACGTTTTTTATAAGTGGGTCGACAAATGTTATTTTAGAGAGAAACCCGCAACATTCTGGGCTCTTATTCTTCCTGAGTTAAGTCTTGAAGGCTCATAAGTTTTGATATTTTATGATCCAAAGCAGGCACATTCGGATTAGGTGGGGGCATTTCCACATAAAAACCACTTTCACCTTGACCCATATTTAAACAATGAACAAATTTTTATTGTATAAAAATTTAGAAAATTAGTGTGCACTATATAGTTCTGTGATAAGACCAGCTGGGTAGTGCTTTTCAAAAGTTATAATTTTAAGATTTTACAATTTTCCAGCTAGTCATTGCAGTGATACACTGGTAGGTTCTTTATTCTTAAAAACACTAAGGAAACTCATGTAGGTAGCTCTATCCAAACTGCTTGATTTTCTAAACATAGGTAGTAAAAAAAAAATNAAACACTAAGGAAACTCATGTAGGTAGCTCTATCCAAACTGCTTGATTTTCTAAACATAGGTAGTAAAAAAAAAATTTTGTTTTATGTAGTCTACAACATTTGAGCGTTACAATTTGATGACAAAGGAAAATTGGTAAAAAAAGCAAGATTTAGAGAAAACTTGAGCATAAAAGTGTGCGCACATACTATCCAGGAAAACTTCCAACATACTTTTTTATTTCAGGCAACAAGTGTACATAAAGTGTACATAAAGTGTACTTTACAAGCAAAGTAATTATTTGATAGAATTAAATACAGTGAATTTAACATATGCTCGCAAATTAATAATGTAATTTTAATTCTAGACTGTCAACTGAAATTTTTGCACTAGCTTCAGCGTTTTCTGTGCAAGTTAACACAATATAAATTTTTCACCTGCAGAGGCATCAAGAAATGAGTTGCAATCTGGGAATTGAAAGAGCATCACAAAATTGTTGAAATAGGGCTGCCACAGTGTTTGCAGTGTGTATGTATAGACTGTTACACGGTAAAGTGAGCACTTTTAAAGCCCTCCTTAAGATCTACATGTATGCACATTGCGTATTCTTACATCATGTGTAAAATTAACATTGTCATGGAACTTCTCACTTTATTCATGCATCGGGGAAGTACAAATGTGAAATTATTAGAAAAGTAAACATTTTACAAATTTGGATTAAGGTGACTGCTAGGCTAACAAAAATATGTAAAAGGACAGAAATTCAATTACTCACAGTCTAGTACTTGCCGACAGGCACGCACACAAAAGATGACATATTTTTCACAGGTGGCGAACTAGGGTGCGATGGGAAAATTGAAAATTTGCCGGTATAGCTGACGAGTATGGTTTGAAGCTGTGATAAACTGTGATTAAACACGCCATAGCTGATCACATCGACAATCTACAAGACAAACNGAGTATGGTTTGAAGCTGTGATAAACTGTGATTAAACACGCCATAGCTGATCACATCGACAATCTACAAGACAAACCAGTTGCAGCACATGCAGCATCACACAACTAGGATTTTGATTCCTGCTACAGCACCAGAGTTTTGAGAGCCCTACCTCCTTCAAGCAATAGCTCAAAACTCGGACGTTGGGAATTAGCTCACAAAATTATAACAAATTCTAGGCAGCCCACGGGCCTCAACACAAGATTATCACAGCTTCAAACCATACTCATCAGCTATACCGGCAGATTTTCAAATTTCCCGCTGCACCCTANTTTTCCCGCCGCACCCTAGTATGCCACATGGCTGCTAAGTTTACTACCAACAGCGCCCTTCCACCTTATTGCAGTGTCCTACAACTCGCCGCCTGACGAAGCTGGCCTAGGCCGGCGAAACGTTGCGATTGTGCAACTCTGTGAAAAATGTTTCATACTTTGTGTGCGTGCCTGTCGGCAAGTACTAGACTGTGAGTAATTGAATTTCTGTCCTTTTACATATTTTTTTACAAATTTGCTAATTCTTTCACTTATGCTTTAAAAAGACACAAAGAAAAATAAATAATTTCAGTTTTCACAAATGTTTACATAAAACTTTAAATTTAACATTAAGACCAGGAACTATTTTCTCTCCGTCGTTACCAACTTTACTGGGCACATGAAAGTCAGTTTAGGAGTTTAAATACATGCAGGTAGGGGCTCCGAAAATTCTCAAAGATTGATTTCAAAAGTGTTCACTTTATCATGAAAAGTCTTTATATATGAGCACATCCTTGTAGCAGTACGGTTTAAACTACACTAAAACTAAGTCCAAACATATTGTTGAATGTTATGGCAAAATCTGTGATAATTTTGTGTTTTTCGTAGGCACAATGCCTTTCATATGCATATTTAAATTTTGTTTTAAGATCTTTAATCTGACCCTGGAATCTGAACATGGAAGCTTGCAGTCAAAAGACAACACATTAGTAACCTCAAACACAAATGTCAAACACGCCACTGCACAGTGCACACAGTTATTAACAGAAACCACGATAATTTAAAACTTTTCTTTTAAAAAGAGAGAAATGAAACACCACTCATTTACAAAAGTTTTTCTGTGGTGTCAGATCCATATAAAATATAGCTGGTACAGTTAAAACTTCGCAAATACATGTGAGAAAAAAATTTATACAAAATGTTGGGACTTATAAAAGTTGGTAATTCAATTCATACTAAACCTAAATTGTGCAACTACATATAGATGCATTCACAAATTGCCCAAAAATCTTCCTGAAATAGTTTACTTTTAAAATTTTTTATAAATAAAAAATGTGTGATGTTTATTTATATGTATTCCCAGTAATGCAAATAAATGATTAATGGTAGAAAGTTTTATTTTGAGGAGCGTATTCAAGAATTCAACTAAATGTACTGTAAGCTACTCGTCACCTTTATAATTTAAAGAAATATTAAAACTTGCCAGTTGCACCAAGCCACTGCTCCCTTACAATGGTAGTGGATTTAGGAACTGCACAAAACCAGCAAATTTATTTTCCATACTTACTTACAAGTTTTTGAACATGTATGCTCATTCTGTCAAACACAGCAAATAAACACCTCCTATGAATATTACGCAGCATCAGCTACACGTCCAACAGTGAAATGTACTCCTTATACATATTATAAAAAGTGTGGATCAGTTTACATATTAAATGATATGAGAAATAAAGTTTAAAATACCACACATACCAACAACAATTAACCTAATAACTAAAAATACAGCCATGTACATAAGTAGTCTATCCAACCATGAAGATCGCAACTTGGCTGTGATTTCGGGCCGCCGTGTGTCCACATAGCTCTGAGAACTGTATGCTTCGCCATCCGACTGAAAGTTTGAAGCTATGTCACCATGCCTGTCTTCTGCTGCACTTGTCTGGCCACGCATAGTGTGACTATCAGATACACCAACTGTGTTACTCGTGTATTCTACTGCATGACTGGAGGCTAGTCCCACTGCACAACTTTTGTACTGTGGCTTTGTGCACAAGTGCACAGAGTGGTTAGCTTGCCTGTGATCTACATATTTTAAACCCTCAATACCTACTCCTAAACTGTCTTCTTTCGGATCTTGTGTCTCCAGTTCAAAACATTCTGTCCTATTATCAATATTTTTTTCAGCCTCCTCTCCTTGGCAGATACATGCTTCTAGCTCCAAGAAATCTCTCTGTACATTATGGTCAGTATTTTCTAATAGTTTTGCTTCTTCAGAATTGTATGACTCTGGTTGAAAATGCTCTGTCTGGGTGCCTTTGTCCATAGTTTCCACTTCAGTTGACTGAGTCTGTACAGTTTGGTCTGAATGTGTCTTTACTTCTAAACAGTCTGTCTGTACAATTTGATCTACACTTTGTACACCACCATGCCCCAACTTACTCTCACAACAATTACTACAAGTGGTTGGAAACGCTGACAAATCATCCTCTTGCAGTGAGCCTTTTGTTTGAATGCCACTGCTCACAGTTTCCACAAACTGAGCAGGAATTGAAAAGTTGCTCTGGATAGCAGGTAAAAACGCTTCTATGTCTTCAAGTTTAACTAATGAATCCACACCTTCTACTGGCATTGTGCAGACAGAGTCATTTTCATGGTGGAAATTTAAAGCAAAAACATCTCCTGTGATTATTGTCTGGCATTGTGCTTGATTCTGTTGACTAACTCTATTGCTAACTCTATCACTACTATGTTGGAGACACACTGCATTTTTTGGACAGACTGTTGTGCTAACATTGTCACTTCTCCACTGGGGGCTGTCTACTTGAATTTCCTGGTTGAATGTCTTCACGTTATCACTATTCCACTGGAAATTATCTGCATTTTCTTGCCTGACTGCTCTGCTAACATTGTTGCTTTTCGAATGGGGGCTGTTGTCTCCTTGATTTTCTTGGCTGATTGTCTTAACTTCATTACTACTCCTTTCAGAACTATATGCATTTTCTTGACTGACTGTCTTAGCATTGTCGCTTCTCCTCTGGGGAATATCTACTTCATTTTCTTGACTGACTGTCCTAACACTGTCACTACTACACTGAGCACTTTCTGCTTGATTTTCTTGACTGACTGTGCTATCATTGTCATCACTGCATTTGGAACTACTTTTATTTTCATCACACTTGCTGATTAAATTATACATAGACAGTTTACTTCCACGTTTGCGCTGTCGTCTACGTTTTTTTTTAGCGACAGAACTACTGGCTGCGTAACTTACTTCTACATGGGTTTGCTGCACTGCAGTAGATGTTGAACTATCTTTGTAGTCATTGTCACATTCACCTACACAAAAAATCATGATATCAGAAAGATAGATTTCATTAACGACAGTTGGATGTATAAAATGTTATGCACCAGTATATAATTAAAGAAAACAATTATTTATAACAACTTTATAAATCTTTTAAAAAGTAGAGGTAAACTGAGCACTTTTGAAATCAAGCTATGAAAAAAGTCCCTGCTACTACTTACAACTTTCCCTGTTCCTATTTACGTATGTTTCACCATACACACACACAATGATATGTTCCCAATGAAATAGGAAAAGTAGTTCCATGTGTTAACTTCGTACTAAAAATTCCTTTTTAAAATTGGCGAGCATTTCATGTTTGTTTGTTCAAAGCACATAAGAGTACAAATTGGCATATAGTAGTGTATTTCCCTTCCCAATAATTTCAGTTTTAAACTTTCAACACATAAAATGATCTGGTCCATAACAATGATTAGTTTAAATATGGCAGAAGGATACAGTAGGAGAAGTAAAAGTATATTCTATAGCAGGGCTTCAAAAAGTGCTCAATTAAGTTTGAACGGCCTACATCTGTCAGTATGCAGTTCAAATTATAAATATAATACAAGAGAAGATATGCACACAAATTATCACCCATAATATAAATTTTTAATACTGTTTACAAAAACACTGAACTTTCCTTGGCAAGAAGCACTTAAAAGAACCTGTGTACATACTGTGCAAAATAGGCGTTAAACTTCTTAGGAATCAAATATGCAGGTTACATCCAATTTAACATCTAGGAATACATTTATTATGTCCCATTTAATTCCAGGCAGCTATCTCAGGTCAGCTCACAACTATTTTAGTTTTGTTATGAACTACAAGCATTCATGTTGCTTGGCTCAACGGGTCAACCCTGAATACTATTTACTCCCATAATATTCAAAACTACAATGATAGAAAATATTTGGGCAGTATCAAAATATGTACTTAATGCCAAGATACTTTGGAATTTCCTGACATTTTCAAGTTAGACACTATAACTAATTTATGACTGAGAAACAAATATTTGACTCACTAAATATTTACTATCAAAAGTATTATACTTAAGGTTTTAAAATATTCAATTCAACATGTGCACAAAGTCCCTGCCTAATTTTGCTATAGTACATCTCACTCGTAAATTACAGTGTATAGGTAATCAGTTTTATATTTATACAATGCTGTACAATATCTGTTACGTATTTTTGTATGTATGGAATTGTTCCTTCAAAACTGCGTAACTTCTTGTCTGTTGATAATCGGTAGCCATCTGGCAACAGAGCACGCCACATACTGTTTACTGCAATCTAAGAATGAGACACACTATAATACATAACTTATGTCTTGAAACGTCAGTTCACTAAATTTTTTGTCACAAATTTGTTTTGACATCACACTTTCAAATTTATTATTTACTCACAAAATTATAGTACCTCTCATACACTATTTAAGATCACTGACAAGATAGAAAAAAAATTGCTATGGTACATGTTTAAAGAATTTAATAGAGGAATATTACCAAGAATGGGAACAAGAGAGAAGAAGAAAGCAAGAACAAGACCACGATGTAATGAGTGGAGTGGAGAATATATATAGTCAACAGAACACTGCTGAAGGATGAAAGGGTTGATATGGATAAGTGCCCAGCTTCACATAATAACCTTTCTTTACAAGAGAAACAGTTTTGTTTCCCAATCACAAATAACATGAGAATTTTCAGTGTCTGTAACAAAAACACACTTCATTACGTATTATAGTGATCAACAAGAGAGCTAAAGACACAATGATCTTTAGGCAACAGAATTGGGTGTTTAGCACCATAATTTAGATCTGCATTGCCAATATCCTGCCCACTCTGAGCACACAGTGGTCATCTACAAAGGGAGAAAGGTGTTGTACCTAGTAGAACAAGGCTGTTTCCATTTGAGGCGAAGCAGATCATCCTGGAAGCAGGCCTGCTTCACACATTTACATTCAGCAAATGCAGACTATTTCAGTTCTAGTGATGACAATGGTCCACTGCTGTGATCTTGTTTCCGAAGGTACTTGGTAAATTGCAAGACAATAGATAAATAGCAATTATATGAATCAGCTTAGACCATACAGATAATTGTTGCAATATTTGCAATTCTGCCAAATGATCCTGTCTCATCAACAATGTCACATTAGAAGACTTAAATTCAGGAATATCTGCAAGATTCTGAGACATGAGAGACTAAAGCCATGTGTGTGGTGTGTTAACTAGCCACTGAGGCCCACGCCACCACAGACTGTGTGACATGAGCTCATGCGGGAGTACACCACGGCTAGCAGTAAGCTGGGTTGTCCTGCGACAGGACATGTCTCCACACTTCAAGAGGTACCCATTCTTGAATTTGTGCCACACGGTTAGCAACAAATATTTTTAACTGATATGGTGGAATCTTGATCCATGCCAGTGTCACACTAGAATCAGACCATGTTACAACCGATACTCTCATATACTGAGAATGGAATTCCAAACAATAATAGAGCAGTTTGGCCATGAGATGTGCACCGCTGAGCTCCAGTCTGGGAAGAGACACTCGCTTGAGGGAAGCCACTCTAGACTTAGCTATGACTAGGTGGACATACACTTCTCCATTTGTATCTACATACCTCAAGTACACAATAGCTGCATACGCCTTTTCCTATGCATCTGAAAACCCATGCAGTTCTGAGCTGGTAACCCTTGGACATAAACAGCGAAGTAGTTGCAATAATTTCACAACACTCAAGCTCTCTGTGAAGTTTTTCCTCTGCTTGGGGTGGCAGAGGTTCAACCCAATCCAGACCTTGCGTCCAGAGCCACTGCACGAGGATCTTGGCCCAAACAACTATGGGAGACAACCAGTCTACAGGATCGTAGATCTTAGCAATTTGTGACAATATAAAGCATTTGGTAGCAGCACCACTAGTGAATAGAGATAGAAAAATTATATGAGAAGGTATCTTTTCCTGGATTCCACTGCAATCCAAGTACATTTACAACTGGTCCATCTAAAAACTTAAGCATTTTAGGATGCTCACAATGGTCTGGAGGCAGTCCTTCTAAAACCTTAGGGTGGTTGCTAGACCATTTTTGCAACTCAAATCCACCCAACTGCAAGAGGTTCCTCAACTGATCTCTCAACAAGCAAGCCTTTTCCACCGTTGCGGCTCCCATCACAATGTCACCAACAAAGATGTGGGTTTGTAAGGCATTGGCAGCCAAAGGGTACAAATGACTGTCATCCAAGGCCAGCTGCTGCAAGGTGCGAATGGCTAAAAATGGAGATGATGACAAACCGTACGTAACAGTGTTCAGTTGGTACACCGAGATGAGCTGTGTAGGACTATTACACCACAGAATGAAATGATAGGGTCTATCTTCCTCATAGACTATGATTTGCCAGTACATTTGCTTAACGTCACAAGAAAATGCAATACAATAGAGCCTGAAGTGGAGGATAACATCTGTTATCTCATTTTGAAGTTTGGATCCCGGTACCAGAATGTCATTTTCAGAGACAGACCATTTGAGGCTTTGGCACTGCCATCGAACACCACAACTTTGAGGTTCAACTAGAAGTTTTGAAGACACCATGATGATGTACATAATGCTCATTAAGTTCTGACCCAACTAGATGTTCACTCGGTGAGATGTAAGGTTCCATATGGCCTGAATCAACATATTCCTTCATAAAGTCTTGTGACATGGTTTTGAAGGATGGTTGACGAGCAAGCTTTCTTTCTAGAGAATGAAATTGATGTTCTGTGTGCATACAAGTCTCCAAACTGCTGCTTTTGGTGTAATATAGGAAGACAAACCTTGTACCGACCTGTTTCTTCACATGAATGGGTGTTCATGAAATAACTTTCACAGTAATCAACATTTGGTGGTTTCACATGGGTTTGGGGAAGCTCTTTACTTTCCCAGAACCTCTTATGATTAGATTGTCCATCCCGACAAACATTGACAGTCTCTCTTGGTTCTGAGTTTTAAACGACCAAGAATAACTCAACCAAATTTTGATTCTAACGCTACTGGTAACTGTTTACCAAGTTCCAGGCATCCAATCATGCAACTGTGCATGTATACATTTGCACCACGCAATATATTAATGGATGCTGGCTTGTCAAAGTGAGGATCAGCAAGTGGCAGGGAACCCAACTGCATGTGAATACCCGAATTTGTGACTACGTGGCAAATTGCTACGGATTTTTGACACAAACAAACTGTGAATGAGTTAACTCAAAATGTGGATGTGATTATAACCTGCAATCAACTGCTCCTTTGACATGTACTGCATTTGTAGACAAACCTGACACATGCTCTACCACCTTGCAACGAGGCAGACATGAAATCAGAGCTGCGGATTCTGTGATAAACGATACTTAAGCTGCATTAGCAAGAAGGCACCGTATCACATAAGGCTTTTGCCATAAATTCCATATTGTTAAGTGTTGCTTGTCTGCGTAGTTGACCTTGGCCGAGTGGAAGAGAAGGACCGAGTAATGATATGATAGTGTGCGGCGAAGACAAGGACCAGCTTACACAGGCTTTCCACCATGCGGCGATAAGCTTTTGGGGCTAGTGTGCTCCTGACCTTCATCAGATAGAATTTCTGCGTTTATCTGAAGAATTTTCTGGTTTGCTGCCCTAGTTTCTGTAGATGTGTCTTGGGGTACATTGAACCTTCCAAATAAAGGCCAGCAATAGTATAAAAGTGTGACAAGCCTCCGAGCCGACAGTTTTATGGGTGTCCGGAGTTTGGGCGATTATGCAACGTTAAGCAAGGAGAGGCGCCGGAAGTGACCAGCGAGAGGTAAATCTGTGACTGCGAGCATCAGTGCAGTGAAGAGTGCAACGGTAGGCTGGACTATTGAACTGGATGCATGAGTGAAAGACATAAATGATGGCAACAGACAACTGAACATGTGTTAATGATGAGTGTGAGTTAATAGACATTAAATACTGTGCTCATTGACAAACAAAAAGAGTAATAGTTGACATAGATAGAATAATTCTGTAAATAATTGTGAATAAATTAAAATCTAATTAAGTTCTTTAATTTTTATTAAGACTTCCATCCCTCATGAACTTGGACATGCCCTTCTGGCATGTTGTAACACTGGTGTCAGAAGTGGGATAGAGGCATTTAATTGTAAAATAGTAACACAGTAAGCAAGTAATTAGTGATAAAAAAAAAACTAATTTTAATAGCTGTAGGCCGCAAAATTAAGACTGTTCTGTACAACCGTTGCAATGAATATTAACTAGAAAAATGTCTGCAGAACTAGAAGCGCTGTGGACATTAATTAAGGGGCTAGATAACTAGATGGTTAGTGTACGCTCAAGTGTAAATCTTGAAAGATGATGTAAACCAGGTTAATAGTAATACTGTAATCTATGGACTCACACCATCTCCATTTCTGGCGATTCGTACCTCGCACCAGTGTGCCATTGATGAGGGTCTCCATTATCCCCTGGCACAAATGCTCTTCAGAAACATATTTTTGTAGATGACATTGTAACTGGTTCATCATCGGTGGAGGAAGCAGAAGTAACCAGCCTCAGTTGTTGGATGACATTCCTATACCTCATCAAGAGAATCCTAGAGTGCTTGACTTCTCATCTGAGCCCGTAGTGAATATTCTGGATCTTCAGTGGAGTCCAGAGACTGATTTTTTCTTTCCAGTGGTAGTGTAGGCAGAAATTTTGCTGCAGTGGTTGTGGATCCAAGAAATGGGTTGAAACGACCCCTTACTATCACCAACACGAGAGAAGTGGAATCAGTATCTTGAGGGACTTGTCCACCTTGAAACCCTAACTTTACCACGTATAATTTGTCATGATGCACCTTTTTTAAAGCTAACATGGCCTTGCAGATGCATCAGAACAGTCTGCGCAGCTGTCGTGTATTTGAGAAGTATTGATGCTCGTGGGAATGTGAACATGCATCACATAGTGGCCAAATCTCGGGTAGCTCCACAAAAACAAGTTTCACTTCCTCGACTTGAACTGTGTGGTGCTCATTTGTTGGCAAAATTGATACACTATTGTCACACCTTGATGACCCAACATTTAACTGTCACTGCCAGTCATGCAAGGACTGACTAGTGTAGCTCTCACCTAGATCAAGACTCAGTCCTACTTGTTAAAAACCTTTGCCACAAATAGAGTTACTCAAATCCAGGAATGGGTTCCTCCTCAATGTTGGAAACATGTTTCTAGAGACAATCCTTCAGATTGTGATTCTCGTGGTCTGCTTCCCAATGAACGAAGTTGTCATGCCCCTCTCGTGGCATGGTCCTCAATGGTTAAGAAACCCACCTGACCAGTGTCCACTGTCCCTAGTGAATGAGTTCAGGTATTCCAGAACTAAAGTCATCCCAGCTAGTACACATGATCTTCCTGAAGAGCTTCCACTGTTACAGAAATTCTCGTCTTGGTCAAAACTTGTTTGAGTCATGGCGTATGTTATGCACTTTGTAAAACACTGCCAGAGGCAACCTCCCAGCAGTAAAATCTTATCGTATGTTGAATTAAAGCAAGCAACTTCCGTAGTGTGTAATCCAAAGTGCATATTTAGAAGACGACTTGAAACGATTCCAAGGGGGAAAACCTAGTTCCACATGGTTACAGCATTTGACACAGTTTCTGGATCAGCAGGGTGTGCTCGGGCGGGCGTTTGTCAAATGCTAATGTTGAGTATGCCACAAAACACCCTATCATATTGCCAAAAGACCATACAGATGTTGAAAGTTTGGTAGACTATCATCATTTAAAGTACCTACATGCTCCATCACAACTGCTGCAGTCTCTTGTGTCTCCAAAATTTTGGATTTTGTCAGCTTGATCCTTGATCCAGTCCAGGGTCTTGAAGTGTGCACGTTGCTTCCAGTGCCGGCCTGTCAACAGTCCTTCACTAATGGCTGTTTTACCTACTGAAAGAGTCACACCTGCTGGGGCTTTTGTGCGGACTGGAGTGGACTGTGCTGGACCAATCTCCATCCGATTTAATAAGCTGCATCGGTGTGCTACCCAGAAGGCATACCTATCTATCTTCATATGTTTTGCCATGAAAGCTGTCCACATCAAAGTTAACTGATCTGACTGCAAACAGTTTCGTTGCTGCTCTAACTCGATTTATGTCAAGACGAAGTTTATGTACTAGTCTGTATTCTGATTGTGGAACCAACTTTGTTGGTGCTTCAAGGCAACTTCACCAGTCCCTTGGACTGGTGCTTAACGAGGGTCATCAACCTCCACCCTGGAAAGGTTGGCATTACTTGAGTGGTGGATTTACGTACGTGGAAGGGACATCTGTGCAGACCTGTACATAAGTTCTACAGTCTGCCAGTTCAGTATTGTTTCATCACCAGTTGTGACTTACTGTACATAGTAAATGTGTATTGTGAATAAATTCTTGAAAACCTCAGCCGGTCTCGGCGGGCAGTATGTTCAGTATTCTTTGTAAATAAACATTTGTGTACATACGTGTCAATGGACTATGTGATGTGGCATATGAATACTTGGTCTTGGAAGTAGTGCATGCCACCCCTTGAAAATAAGTGGAACTCAAGATGGTGTCGGGATAAGTTTACTAGTGACGATCTCTCCATCGCTGGTTGTCCGGCAAAGTTTGTGCATGAATTGCACAACAGTAGTGTAATGTGTATTTTGGTTGATGTTAGGATTTTTGTGTTGTATTAGAGCCATGGCAGAAATGAGTGTAATACAGAAGAAAAGCTTTGTCAGATGCCGCCGTACTTTCTCTTTGCATAGACTAACTCACGCGGCTTCTTTTAAACACTGGCAAACCAAACCCATTAAATAAGAAAAATTAAGGTGCCATGTTAAAAGAAAATAAAAGAATTCAATTGTCTAACGATTTTCTCCATATTTTATTTCAAGTTAAAAACAGTTCACATTTTTCAATTAATGCAGAGTCATTAACAGTCAGCTTAACAGTCAAAGCACAGAACAGCACCGCAGAGTTAATTAATTATGCACATCATTAAAATCTTGCATCGCCAGAAAATTTTGAAGACAGGAGGGACGTCATTTCCCTCCTGGCACCCTAATGACCACCCACACCTGTGGAAATAATTTAGAAGACAATAGTTAGGCCGAAAACTGTGTTGTAAAAAGAAAAAATTGGTCACAAGTGCTTGCAGATGTGGGCAAAATTAGTCACACCCGACACGTCTTCTTCAAGAGCTGGTCATAATCTGTTAGCGGGTGGCAGGCGCTCTCAGCTAAAGTCATTATGTGATCTACCCCCACTCCTCACACCAGGATGCCAAAAACCTAACCAAATAAGGACATGGCATGGTACAGAATCCCTTCGGATACCGCGTGAAGCAGTCATCAGTGACGGTTAGGATTTTTGGGCCTCGGTGTCGGGTATGCAACATCATTTTGTGTTTGTGTCGTCTGGATTGATCGCGAGTTTTCATGGTATCTTTTGGGTTTTCGATTTCAAGTATTTTGCTGCTGTATTAATGTATTGCTTGTTTGAAATTGTTGCTTTTGGCAGTGGGCGTATTTGCTGTTGGCCATCGTAAAAAAAAATAAGTGTGAACCCCGTAGCAACGACTTTCTCATGCCAGATGAACCGCATAGTAGTGAAATAATCAAATTTCTACAACATTCTCGAAACGAAAAAAGTCAACAAATGTGGTAAGAGTACTTATCTCCGATTGCTGATGCAACCTCAACTGCGATTTCAGAAAAAGCAAACACATGACAGATAAACACACTAACACGGCCAAAACATCAAATACTGATAAGCAGTTATAATTCCTCGCAAAACAAAAGAAAATTAGAAGCTTGACTAACTTACAAGCTAACTTAAAATTAAAAGAAATTTGGTACAAGAGGAAACTTACAATCTAATGATAAAATGAGTTCAATACAAAATCAATTTATAATTAGATATGGAAAATTAGAATGGACGCAAGGTGCAGATACTTACAGTGGACATAATTACATGAAATGAGATGGATATTTACAAGAAGAGTGATGACATGAAACATAGTATTTACAAAAGGATCTTGGGGTTACCTGAAAGGGAAAGTACTGATTTCATAGAAAGGTTTGCACTGAATTTGGAAGAAATTTTGTAAGTTGAAATGACCATAAACCGCACACTGAATTTATGCTTACTGAAATTCACCTCTTTTACAAATCAAGCAAATTACGTGAAGGTGACAATTTTCTGTTGTCTTGCATAGAGAAAATATTTAATGTAGTCACTTTCAATAAATGTACAATAGCTAGATAGTATTAATAATTCTTAATCTGAATTTGGCTTCTGGTTAATCCACGAAAGTGTAGCCCTAAACCTTATTTAATTTTTGCTATAAAAAATTTAATAAAATTTTGTTTTCTAAACTTAATTAGCACAAAAGTGAAAATCAGGAAATTCTTAAGCACAATCCCTCATAGAATGTAGCATACTCATCTGTAGTTCTGAAGCGGAGTCGGTAGCATCTCACATTAATAAAACACTCAAATCTACTGTAATGTTTCGTGAGCAATGACTCAAATGGAGTTCACTATAAACATTAGCTCGAACTAGCTCAGTTTAAAAGCAAGATACTCTGAACTTAAAAAAAATTTGTTAATAAAAAGAGTGCCAAAAGTAAATAAATAAATGATGAACTGTTCACTGAAGATTTATTGCTGTTTCTTTTACAATAGCGGCATACAAAAATGTTTATCACCCGCGGCAGTAAAAGCAAGAAAAAGACAGAATCGCAGCCTGTTATTATTCACTTGGAAAACTTCTCACTGCGAGGACAAATAGATTAAGAAGACGGGAGGGAGACACTACTTTCTCTCCTGGCACCCGAACAACTCCTCACACCAGTGAAAATAAATTTAGTAGATGTCAAAACGTCCAAAATATAAAAGAAGGTTGAATTCATGGGTGCAGCAGCTGGTGTGAGTTACAATGATCACTTCCTGTTCCTCTCTGGATAAGTGTATCTTGACTTCCGTTGCACAAGGGTTGTGCCTGCTCTAAATATTGATTGAATGTTTCACTATCTGAACACGGCCCAATCGGGGCATCGTGGTAATGTACAAAAATTGTACACAGACGCGGACGTGGCTCTGGATGGAAATATAGTACAGGGTGAGTATAAAAGAATTCCCCAAATTTGAAGGTCTATATTATCAAAACCAAACAACCTACAACCTTGATTGACCAATCAAATGAACCATAGAACCGTGAAGTTTGTTTACCATACATTCATAAATGTTCATTGTGACCACCATGAGTGGTCCGAACAACATTTACGCGATAATCAAACTCGTTCCACGCTCTTGTCAGCATGTCCAGTGTTACAATTTGGATGGCGTTCGTAACGCTTGGTTTAAGGTGGTGAGGGGGAAGCAAGCTCACATTTGACACGTCAATGTGAAGGGGATGGTCTGATGTTTCCTTTATGTGCCGAGAAATGACACTGGGAGCGTCTGTCGTCGCACTATGAGTGTGTGTTCTGCGTTAGTCCGCATCACGAGGCGATGAAACAGAAGACGTTCTGTGTTATTCAGTATGCTAAATGTGAATCGGTTACAACTGTTCAACGTTAATTCTGTCGCAAATACGGACGTCATCCTCCCGATAGACTGAGTATCGTACATTGGTTTTGTCAGTTCCGTGACACAGGGTGCCTTTGCAAAGGCAAAAGTTCCGGGCGGCAGCGTGTGTCCGAAGAGAATGTGCAACGGATTCAACAAGCGTTTGTTCACTGTCCGAAAAAATCAACTCGACAAGCTAGCCGGGAAATGAAAATCCCTCAATTGACGGTATGGACAGTGATGTGAAAGTGATTGCTCTACAAACCATACAGGTTACAGCTCGTACAGACTCTTACCAAAAGGGATAAATAACTGAGACGTGATTTCTGCGTGTTCATTCTTGCCCAGAACGAGTTTGACGATGCCTTCATGTCTAAGCTGGTTTTTAGCAATGAAGCGAAGTTCCATACAAATAGTAAGGTGAACCGGCACAACGTGCGGATATGGGGTAAGGAGCCTCCACATGAAACCTCTGAGTATGAGCGTGCTTCCCCCAAAGTGAACGTGTTTTGCGCTGTATCCAAAGACACTGTTTTCGGCCCTTTCTATTTTCACGAGCCCACTGTTACTGGAATCCCTTATTTGGACATGCTTACAGAGTAGTTGTTTCCTCAGTTAGAAGAGGTGGCGGGGGACTTCATTTTCCAGCAGGATGGTGCGCCACCCCATTGGCACCTAGTTGTTCGCGTATACCTGAACGAGACGTTTCCGCAACGCTGGGGATTGGTCGAGGAGCAGCTGGTGACCAGGCTCTTCATCACTGACCCCCAAGAAGCCCGGATCTTACTCTGTGCGGTTTTTTTTCTATGGGGTACATAAAGGATCAAGTGTTCCGTCCACCATTACTGGCTAACATTGACGACCTCAAAACGAGAATTACGGACACCATCCAAACCGTAACACCGGACATGCTGACAAGAGTGTGGAACGAGTTTGATTATTGTGTAGATGTCGTTCGGGGCGCTCGTGGTGGTCACATTGAACATTTATGAAGATATGGAAAAGACTTCACAGTTCCACGGTTCATTTGATTGATCAACCAAGAGTGTAGGTTGTTTGATTTTGATATTATAGACCTTCAAAGTTGGGGTATTCTTTTATATATCCTGTATCATATTCATGTGGAGGATCACATCAGCCAAATGTGACCTCCACACTTTCCCTATTTCATCATTATGTGCAAAATGATGGCTACGTGTCAAACTTACTAACACAAAGAAAAGTGCAATGTGATTCTATGACATCTGCTACTACTATTGAATGACTGAAATAAAATAATAAATTTGGAAAAACAAAAATATATAAAATACGAACAAATTATTATTGCCAAAATATTCTAAATACTGAATGAGTTACTATCCTTTATAAAAAAAAAAATAATAATATTTCCCGTATATATCAATTTCTATATACTGCAACATTACAATAATAAAATCTGGTGCTTGGGGTCTTTTAATTACCCACGCACATTTACCAACTTGAGGCGCTCTCAATACCTCTCCTGCATTACAATGAACAGTCATGCTAAGAATTTAATGGCAATTCAAGAAGCAAAAATTATGATTGACTGCACTCCATGACAAATTTAAGTCTTCGGGATTCATAAAAGATGCTTAAATTCCTGATAGATTACTTGGATAAAGTCTCTGAATGAACTGTTACACTTAAGTCAAAACATGCTGAAAATAAATGGTTTCTCTTGGGTTAAACTAATGCATAACTTATACAATGCTTGCTTGGAGAAAAACCTTAAGAGACTTTAAAGATAAATCATATTGCTTAGCATAATCATGAAATAAAAATAAGTAAATACATTAAAGTAAGAAATTTCCAAAAATTTAATTAATGTATTTCAAAAAGAGGCAAATCTGAATATACAAATCTAGCTAAATTTGACTGGGACTTCCAAAATATTAGCAGACAGTATTAGTACACACACATTTACCAGAAATAATGTAAACATAAGTTAAAAAATGCTGGTTTCCTTAGCTACAAGATGTTTGTAAAAAAATATGCGATGTTCAATTTTAGTATTATTTTCATATCTTTCCAGTGTATGATCCAAATTTATAAAAATTCCAGTATGATTTCAGTATTTCCAGTATAGTAGACACCTTGTTAAGTGTCGTACAGAGGGTAAGGTGGGGTGATGACAAGAAGATTTATGCAGCACGAGAACTGCATCAGTCCTGATAGCCTTATCACGGCACATGTCTGTGTTATATGGGAGCCTGTTTGTAACTCTGTGCAAGCTTCTCCTGCTACCGATGATGCCGTCGGAGCGGCTGCATGTAATAATATTGTCAGCCAGTTTCCAAACTAGGCATAGTTGTGAAAATATTTTTCCTCATAATTTATAAGTGTATTTATTGAACCTAATACAACCATCTCAATGGCCTATAATAGTATGTGAATCAGTTTAACCGTAAGTAAATTAAGATAGGCTAGTTGGTTACACTGTATTCAGCTCAACTTACAAAACACTGGAATAAACAGCTACAAGCAGACTCATTCAATTCTTTATCAGTTTCACACATCAGAAAGGATGCCAATCAATCAAAACTATTATTCAAGTATCCTCAGTCAGTTTAGTAATTTCAGATTAAATGTTAAATTTTTTTTTTTTTTTTTTTTACATATTTTGCTATGTTAGTTTATGTTAGCAAATGTTGTGGACATAAAATATTACCACTTTTCTTTTGCAGCCAAACACTCAAAAGTACTGAACATTCAGTGCTTCTTTGTCCCATTGCCATTAATTTTATAATGTTATGAACTTTAAATTACTAGACAAAGTCTACATCATGCAACATTTGATCATTCTATTCGATTTGAGCTATGCAGTGTTCTAATTGACAACATAGTAATTTATAGGCTATTCACGGTACAGTGAGCACTTTTGAAAGCCCTCTCATTTGGAATAATAGTTAATAAATATATTTTATTTTAGCCTTAGACGTTAACTTCCGAGTGCAATGGAATATACACACTGTGTTTATTACTAACTTGACAATATTTATTCAAAAAGGTGGTTAAAGAATAAAAAATGACTGAAAGGAAAAAGTAACTGGGGCCTCAAAAAACAGCCTATAGTATGGTTTAATTAGAACTCCTTTGATAGTCACTGTTTATTGTGATGGGTAGTTCACAAACTACCAGTTCCTTTTGAACTGTTCCGAAACATATACCAGATGACTAGTTCACAGTTACATAAAATAAATGGTCTCGTATCCTTGCGACTGCCAGAAATGCCATGCTGTCATCATTCCCACCTCCTTAGGACAGCCAACTGATGCTATTAATAATTCTCCTTCCCCTTCCTTTCTAGTAGCCAATTCTTTGCACCTTTATCTTTTTCATGGATCATAAACTACTTTAAAACAATGTGTGTTAATAAGGTTTAATTATTGAAATTATGGCTAGTTAAATATTCCTAGGCCATAAATTTTTCTCATGCAAGGAGGTATTTTGCTGCAAGTTTTACCTGTGGATTCAGTGATTATGTGATTTCCCCGATATTTTTGCAAGAGATATCTCATGTGAGGCCTTGCACAAAATCAGTTTTGCACAGAGCTTGGAAAGAACATGATCACTTTATTTCATTTCTTTTTGTTTGGAATGACTGTGTTCACTTTTTTGCCTAATGAACAAAGTTCTGAACTTGGTCCCTTTATTCTATGAACTGGAACGATACTTTCCGTTCTACTAGATAAAAAAAACTTGCGTACAAATTTTAAAATTATTTTTGCAGTGGATGGGTTTAGAAAAATTTTTATTTGTTTGTGAAAACAGAAACAACACAACTGTGTAATGCAATTTATGCAGACTGTTGGCAAAGACCTTAAGTGCTGCAAGTAATATATAGTCGAGTGTGGGAGACACATGCAGGATAGTGACGTAACTGTAGATTCATTCTTTTTCATCAGTATGTGAATTGATAAATTCCAAAAGTAATAACCCCACACAAAAATGGTTTATTAACAATTCCAATAAACAAAGTGACTGTGGAGACAAACATTAACAGTTTCGGAATTTGACTTGCACAAAGTTTCGAGATTTGTGAACCAAATTTCATGTAACTTCGGCTGAGCTGTGTGGTTAAAAGTGCAAATAATTAATAACAATTTGGAGCACAATATATTTCATGCAAGTAAAGATATAAATTGTCTTTAAAACTTAGTTCCCAGCTCAACTAATTCATAAGCATGAGCCTAAAAAAATTTAATGCTCCAGCTAACTACATCTCATTACTCTATTCGTTGTTGAAAAAAAAAAAAAAATTTGTAAATAAAACTTTAAGTTTGGTCTGTGCTTGAGTTTTATACTGAACTATGTTAGATTTAACTTGGGTACTTACAATGTTGTTTAATGCTAGCATTAAAACAGGTTACGATCTTCCTTTTTTTAAATGTTACTAGTTTTAAAAACAATCATTATTTTGGTTCTGTTGTGTTTGAGTGCCACTAACTGGAGCGCATCAGCAAAAAGGAAAGGGAAGAGTGTCTCCCAGATGAGTTACAGCTATTTCCATTGCACGACTCAAATTAATCAAACTTTTCACAAAATGGAGGGGCTGGTGACACTGTACCACTTAAGGTCGTGCAAAGTCATCAAACGACTGCTATCAATAGCAATGCTAGCTCTAATAACGCTGACACAGAAGTACAAATTCTCGCACAGTTACAGGAAATGAAAGTTTCACAAATTATACAGTTAGAAGAAATGAAATTTTGACAAACCACACAGTTAGAAGAAATGAAAGTTTCACAAACTACACAATTACAGGAGTTGAGATCTGAATTGTGTGAATCACTTAAAACAAAGAATGCACAGATTGACGAAATTAATAACAGTATTTGCAATATGGTCAGTAAAATTGAAAATAAATTTACAGAACTAAATGAGCAAATTTTTTCACTTAAAAATGCACAGCTTAATAGGTAAAAACTATTTGCTGAACAAAATGTGTCACTCGAAAACAAATCTGCAAGCAGGATTATAGAGTTACTGCCGAAAATATTACTATTTTGATTCATTTACGAGACAATGTGAACGCAACACATGAAAATTTAACACTGCAGTTGTCTAAGTAGAAACAAAAATTGTAAAAATTGAAGGTAGGGTCTCGCAACTGTCAGTATCAGATGCAAATAATTTACCATCTGCTTTAAACACTCACTTAAATTCTTTAGAAAATCACCTCAAAAATCGACTCCAGTCAAACTGAAAGGGCACATCATTGCACACGCGAGAATTTAGAAAAACAGATTTCCGATATGAAAGTGCAACTATCTCAAACTGACAGGAAATTGGAAGACGTGTTGACAAAGTTGCAAGCGGCGCAGGATGAAACAGAAAACTAGTCGTGCGCAGCTGGTAATCTAGGTCAAGGTCACAGCTCGCCCATTCATACCGGTGATAACGTCTCACTTCAGGCCCAAGTTTCACTGTCTGCGATAATAAACCCTACAGCTGCTTTAATTCATCATCCTGCTAAACAGTGGTCGGAGGGGGTTCCAATATTCATTGGTCATAGCAAGGAAAATCCAGTCACTTAATGCCTTGATGAGTATGAAAATATGTTTGGTCTAACTCATGCTGATAAACTTAGATGTTTAGGTTTCAGCCTGAAATCCACAGCCTAGTATTGGTGGGAAGTTATTTGTGACACCACACACAGTTTTGAAGATTTTCATTCTAAATTCATAAAAACATTTTGGAATTCCAAAATACAAGGAAATTTGCATGCTAATTTACCACTGGAGAAATTTGACCCTCGATGTAGGAAGTCTCTCGAGGAGCACTTTAGAAATGTATACGAGTGCACATGACACCTCTCTGCGAGGATGGAAGACGATGAATTTGTGGAGGTAATTTGGGCACAGTTACCTCTACACTACCAGGAGAAGTGGTCAGGTAGATCATACACTGATTTAGTAGATTTTAGATTCCAATTATTGCAGCTAGATCAGTTGGACAGACTATCCCGACAACATCAAGTTAGAGACAGGGAAAAGTCGCCTAGTATACGCAATCCACTGCCATATGCAAATGCTCAAAGTGAGCCTACACTACAAAATAAAAACCCACATAATCCTCGTATTCACACATTATAAGTTATGCATGATGATGATTCTGATCATAATCACAATGGTAACACTAGTGATAATTCAAAAGGTAATTGGAAGACAAGATACAATCCTGGATACAAGCGCAAAGGTAGGAAGCGAAAAGATAGTAAAGAGGGGGGGTATTCCAAGAAAAACAGTTTGGAATCTCCACAAAATGATACCATGCAGGCAAATCATTTTGTACCGGTATCTCAACCTCCACCCTTGTTCATACCTACCATGCCACCACCATTTATACCGCATGCAAGGAATGCACAGCCTGCTGTACCTTACACAATGCATCCAATGCAGGTATATTTTCAGGGAAATACACCTCTGAATCCTATGGCCCCTGCATTCTCACAATCATCACAAAATCAATAAAGTTCACAAATAACTACCATAAAAAATGGGTCTACCCTGACAGATAAAACCAGCCCTCTGGGTCAGTTAACATAAAACATCTTCCGAAGATGGAAGAACAGAACATGGAGAAAAAACTACTTCAAGAGGAATTAATCAGATTGGTGAAGTCAGGATTAGTTTCAGCCGCTGAACAACGCAAGAAGTTCCAGAAGGTGTCAAAACTGAATAAATTAAAAATTGGTGACTTCGTACTTTGGCGAACTAACCCAGTCAGTTCTTTATGGGAACACATAACCAAGAAATTTATAAAGCTGTATGATGAGGACATTTCAAGGTTAAGTCTGTTATCAAAAACATCACGCTACTCCGAACTTATAAAGTACCCAGTGTAAAACGTTAATGAGCCTACAAGGAACAGTAAGCAAGTGAGACAGCTGTGCAAACTATCTCTCATGAGAAATATTCAATTTGTGAGGAAAAGCAGTTATGAGGTCAAATCAGTTTTGCTGTTGTGACCTAAATGCATGTTAATGCAAGGAGAGGAGCCGTTGTGGATTGTGTACTTATGATTGTTTCTTTATTTTATTTCAAGGGTTATTGTATCTGTGGTTTTGTCTTATTTATAGTGATAATGTTTGATACGTTTTCTCCGCATCCTAGGTTAATGTAATTCCCTCAACTGTGTAAGCGAGTACCGCAAATGACAACTGAAATTTCTTATTTGGTTTGCATCTTTAAGTTGGATCACACTGAAGCTGTTGGCTACACATATTTGTCTAGTACCCAAGGTGGGGAAAACTAAGTCGGTGAAGAGCTAGCTATAGTAGTCTAGTGGATGTTGTGACTATTTATCCTTAGCTTGGCTCGCACTCTAAGCATTCTACTTACACTGTGACCTGAATGTGATGTCCTGCAAGCCTAATCATAAAAATAAAAAAAACTGGTACACTTATCTTTAAGTACCCGCAACCCATTGAACTACTTCTGGCTGACAGAAAATAATGAAATGGAATTGAAATTTTATTTAATTCTTCTTGAGTAGTTCTCTAAATGCCTACATGTTCTTGTTTTCACCTTTTGATTTGTACATGTATTGTTAGTGTGTATTATTAAGGTTTTTTTTTGTACAGTGTTATGTTTATGATGTTTTACTTATGCTTTATTTAATGTTGTTGTCATCTGTAATTCTGGGTGTGATAGGAAAATGAGAGCCACCAAAGTGTTCTTCCTAACTCCATTAGTGTTGTCGCATAGGTCCGTCTGCAACAGTAAGTTCCACAATGAAATTTAGGTCATAAGGAGGAAAGGAAGTAAAAGAACACAGCTTGGTAGCCTATTTTACTGCTCTACATTCCTAACAATTTATTCCCATTCCCAGAAAAAATGTATTGTAGTCTTTTATTGGATCAAAACATTGTTGCAGTCTGTTATAAACTCACACAAAATTAAACACTATGCACTGCTAAATCATATGTCAGGTATAAAAGTGTTTAAGTGCTAGAAAGAGAAAAGTTGTGACAAGTACAATTTTTCTGGTAAAACAAGAACCATATTAGTAAATGTTTCCGTGTATTTTACCCAGTTATCTGCAAAACCAGTATTAACAGACATCGCAGAATACAAAACAGTGTTAGTGAAGTGATGTGTTGCGTTTGGTTCACATATTTAAAATTAATTTTCAGGAAAAACATATCTGCAAAACGGCACGATAAAAACTGCTGAATTCCCTTTTGAAATCTTCTACTGTTTGCATTGCAACAGACGAATATCGATGCTTGCAGTCGGTGCCGCAGCTGATCATCATTAATATTGATCTCCACTCGTCAGACGTTTACCAATTAGCTACTGCAAGGTAGCACTGTTTCTTTCTTTCTTTCAGCACATTATTAATTTCAAATTAATATCATGTGTTATGATTACTGTTGTTTGGTGTATAACCATATATTTAATTTTCAGTACGAACTTTAATTGAAGACGTGTTATGTTGCTTAAACTGTAGGTAATTTTTTTCTCTCTCTGTTGTCTTTGCTTGGCAAAAATTACTCAATTTCTTCCTAAAGTAGGATAGATCAGTATTCAGGACCAGGGAACATTTGTAAAATTGTTAGGGAGTGTGAATTTTTAAAGCAATCCCACGAGGCACCAGAAATTTAAATTTTTTGGGGGCTTTGAAGTTGCTGTTGTCACAGGAGGAATGAGGCTTTCCTGGTTCCGGGAATGACGCCACCAACAACACCCACCTTCCCAGCCTACTATCCTGCAGCAGACTCTAAGATGACCACTTCCAGTTGCTTCAACTTGTAATTTCAACTGTCTTGGCCAAATTATATTTTTAATTTATGCAAAAATTAAACTTTTAGACCTAACTTCTCAATGGCCATTAAGAGTCCAAGTGCTTAACAATGAAGCCACCGTGGAAATTAAATACTTTTTTTTTTAACTTTGTTCCATTCTTCTGAAGAGCATTCAAGAGTAAATAACGTGATGCAAATTAATGAACTATCTACAAGTTATGAAGGAATTTTCTATTACAGTTCTAGCTTTCCCCTTAATAAAATTTTGTAAAGAAGGATGTAGATATTGCAAAAAAGTTTCATTTCTTTAGACTGAATCAAATGAGCAGCATCATAATTTTATTTAATTCACAATTATTTAATGTATTTACTGCATCGTAAATTTCATAGAATTAAAATCATTGCTGTTTCTCCTTGTTTTATTCCAAAAAGAATATTGCTTATTTTAAAGGGTGTTGTATTAGTCCTATGAGTGTTTGTGGTTCTTGTGTATTGATAGCATTTTAAAGCATTTATGATTTTTGTACTGTTCTATACGTTATGTTACACAACGTCTGCTCTTGGCGCCCACATGCAATTTTGATTTCCATTCATTTTTTTTACACTACTAGTACTTTTATTTAACAAAAGGTACAATTTGTTACAATTCTACTAATTATAATGATATATGCCCACTCTGTGTCTCATATAACTTGGCAAAATCTTGACAGTCAGTGAGTGGCAACTTAACGTATACGAAACAAACAACGCCCTATTTACTAAATCTTGTATCAGCTGATGCATGAACAAATGAAAATTAATATTACATTGGCTATTCTGACTGCACTGCCGATGTACATCAGACAAGCAGAAAATACGTGGATAAGAAAGAGTTCCTAGATTTAATTAATACATTATATTTTACGTGGTCACAAAACCGCCTTTATTAGTGTTAGAAACTAAAAACGTCATGCTAAAGTGGTCATGTAGAGGTTTCCAAAATGAAATGCAAATTAAAACTGTCTGTTTTCAAATGAAACTCAACTTCAAACATTTCTTTTTACGTCGTATCCTTACTCACTATGCCATCCATACATGCCTGACATTAATTCCAAAAGCAGACAGAAATATTGCAGGGTATTGTTGAATTATTTTTAAATAATTTAACGAAATCAACTTTAAACTTGTTTTGTTTCGAGCCAGTAATAGGAGAAAAGTTAACTTTTAAAAAGACGGGATCAACAGGCAGGTCAACGTGCTGCTACCTGTTGATGAACATGCTCGGCTCACAAGACGCCCTGCCAAGTCATCTGTTAGCGGGCTACCAAAACACTCCCAGAAAAAAAAAAAACAATTTTTAATTTTACACTAGCTCTGTATAATTTTTAAAGTAACATATGTATTTCTGTGTGCAGCAATTTTGATTACTAGTAATTTCTATTGGGTCTGAAATTGTTACGTCTATGTCCATTACACACCATGTTCTTCTCTTCCGCAAACCCATCTCTTTGTTGTTTTCGTGTTGTTACTATACTGTATTAATAAAACGAAGAAAGTGGGATGCACGTGGGTAATTTTTAAGCAATTCTTACATTGTTTCACACCACAAATTTCCAGCTCGAGCTGTTAAGTATTAGTAATAGCAGAATAACAGATTTGCTAAAGTCATTGGTGAGTTTATTGGCGAATGAAAGTGTGTTATCAAGCAAATTCCTAGAATTACTTTTATTTATATTCTTAACTTATTAGCTGTAACATCCAAAGTGTGATAAGAACTACAATTACCATCTCGCAAATATTAACCCAAATTCGCTGTCTCTAATAAATTCGTAAAGAGTAATTATCCAGTGTAGCTACTTTTCTGAAGGAAATGTCCTAGACCAACAAAAGTAGCATTAATGGGTTCCGCACAGCTTACCTTGTCCATATTCAGGAGGGCGTAATGTTAAAATAAGTAGAACGTATTAAATAAAATAGTTAAAAGTACGAGCAACCCGCCGCTTTGTTTACGTCGGACGCCATGATTTTCAGCGTCGTGCAGTCACCTTATTGGCTGTGGGTCGTTGACATCATCATCATGGAATTTCAGTGCCGTTCAGATGCGATATAGTGCGGGTGTGTTGTTGCGGGCGCGAGTTGTGACGTCTGAATCCAACTGATTTAAAAACTGAGAGTGCAAGAACGAGTGCTTCTGTGCGTAATATTCGCCTATGAACAAGTGCTTTTGTGCATAATATTCGCCTATGTGGCGAGTGTTACTTAGATTTTTTAGTAGATCGTGGTGTTTTGTGAATGGAGGTCAGATGCATGACAGTTGAATGGGTCATGGACAGAGGAATTGTACCAGCCGCCGACCTAGGTAAGTTAATTCATATTCTTTCTGTGTGATTTACACCCTACAATCCTAGGTTAGTTAAAAACCCCAACAATCCAAGGTTAGTTTAAACCCCAACAATCCTAGGTTAGTTTAAATCCCAACAATCCTAGGTTAGTTTAAAACCCAACAATCCTACGTTAGTTTGGGCACATATTAAGAAATTAGTCGGACGTTAATGACACTAGTATATTCGTGTTCTGCATAATTAGTAGAGTTGAAATATACCACTGTTCAGGGTGTTCTTTTTTTTTTACAGAACAGTCGCTCCTCTGGATAATTACCTAATAAAGAGTTAACAAATATTTAATTTTTTGCAAGGTTTTCTATTTTTACTTTTATAACCTACAAATATACACTGAGGCGACAAAAGTCATGGGATACCCCCTAATATCGTGTCGGACCTCCTTTTGCCCGGCGAAGTGCAGCAACTCGACGTGGCATGGACTCAACAAGTAGTTGGAAGTCCCCGGCAGAAATATTGAGCCATGCTACCTCTATAGACATCCATAATTGTGAAAGTGTTGCCGGTGCAGGAGTTTGTGCACAAACTGACTTCTCGATTATGTCCCATAAATGTTCGATGGGATTCATGTCGGGCGATCTTGGTGGCCAAATCATTCGCTGGAATTGTCCAGAATGTTTTTCAAACCAATCGCGAACAGTTGTGGCCCGGTGACATGGCGCATTGTCATCCATAAAAATTCCATCGTCGTTTGGGTACATGAAGTCCATGAATGGCTGCAAGTGGTCTCCAAGTAGCTGAACATAACCCTTTCCAGTCAATGATTGGTTCAGTTGGACCAGAGGACCCAGTCCATTCCATGTAAAAACATTATGGAGCCACCACCAGCTTGCACAGTTCCTTGTTGACAACATGGGTCCATGGATTCGTTGGGTCTGCGCTACACTCAAACCCTACCATCAGCTCTTACCAACTGAAATCGGGACTCATCTGACAAAGCCACGGTTTTCCAGTCATCTAGGATCCAACCGATATGGTCACGAGCCCAGGAGAGGTTCTGCAGGCGATGTCATGCTGTAAGTAAAGGCACTCGAGTCAGTCTTCTGCTGGCATAGCCCAGTACAGCCGAAGTTCGCCGCACTGTCCTAACGGACACGTCCGTCGTATGTCCCACATTGATTCCTGTGGTTATTTCACGCAGTGTTGCTTGTCTGTTAACACTGACCATTCTGCACACATGTCGTTGGTCTTGGTCATTAAGTAAGTGCAGGCGGTCGGCCACTGCGTTGTCCATGGTGGGAGGTTATGGCTAAAGTTAGGTATTCTCTGCACACTCTTAACACTGTGGATCTCGGAATGTTGAATTCCCTAACCATTTCCGAAATGGAATGTCCCATGCGTCTAGCTCCAACCACCATTCCGCGTTCAAAGTCTGTTAATTCCAGTCGTGCGGCCATAATCACATCAGAAACCTTTTCACATGAATCACTTGACTATAAATAAAAGCCCAACCAATGCACTGCGCATTCATACATTTTGTACGTGATACTACTGCCATCTGTATATTTGCATATTGCTATCCCATGACTTTTGTCACCTCAGTGTATTAGGCAGATGTCAGTCTAAAATACCTTAAAATTTGTTTAGCATTATTGTACAATGGCAAGTGGATTAGCTGACAGAGTGTTGATAAAATATACAGCCACCACTTGGCATACCAGCTGATGATGAAAGGATACATAAACAAATAGTAAACAATGGCGCTACTTTCGTCGAACTGTCAAAATCTTGCCAAGTTGCATGGGATAGAAAGTATATACTGCACCCTATATGAGGTCTGAAATTGTAAATAGTATAAACATTTTAACTGCGTAGTTATAATCAAAAATAATATTTATGTAAAACTGTTAGCAAATGTATTTCCAGAGTGAGTGCAGTTATAATGAAGAGATTATTTGTTATAAGGACTAACAATGGCCCTACTATAAGTACTGTTTTAAATCCTATACAACACATACCTAATATGACAAAAATATATAAAAGGACAGGCATTCAAGTATCACACTTGTCGACAGGCACACACACACACACACACACACACACAAAGAAGGACGACACATTTCCCACGCGGTCCGGTTATGCAATCGCGAAGTTTCGCTGGCTAAACCAGCTCCATCAGGCGGTGAGTTGTAGGACACTGCAGTATGGTAGAAGGGCGCTGCTGGTAGTAAACCTAGCGGTCGAGTGGCAAACTAGGGTGGCGCGGGAAAATAAAAAAATGGCCGGTATAGCTGGTGAGTGTGGTTTGGAGCTGTAATTATCTCATGTTGAGGCCTGGCAGTTGCCTGGATTTTGTTATGAATTGGTGAGCTAATTCCCAGTGTCTGAATTCTGAGCTATTACTTGAAGGTGGTAGGGCTCTCACAACTATGGTACTGTAGTAGGAATCAATATTTTTGATGTGTGATGCTGCAACTGGTTTGTCCTGTAGGTATTGATGTGACCAGCTATGGCTTGTTAAGTGTCTGCTCTGTGGCCATCTATTCTCTGCCCGAGTGCGTTGCTGGTGAGGTCGATGTATTCTGCATTACAGTGTTGGCACTGTACCTGATAAATCAGATTTTTTGTTGCACAGTTGTAGTTGCTTGGATGGGGTAGACCCTATGATACGGCTAGTGCAGACTTGGGCAAACTTTTTAAGGGGAGGGCCAGACAACATAAAAAATTATCTAAGCGGGCCGGAAAAAAAAATTTAACAAAACAAATTTTTTTAAGTGATAAACTTTATTTTTGATTTTTACATCACACACAACTTATATTATATGCTACAATGGTAAAAAACTTAGAAAAAGTTACAAAAATTGATTATTCTTTAGAAGAGTATGAAGGCGAATGTGACAGATGAAACTGTGACTGAGCTTCTAAAAGATGTTCATAATCTGGTAGAAACTGGGATGAGCTGATTCGCAGTAATAAAGCTAAATGGTGGTCAGTCAATCAGTTTCTAACGCTGTTTTTGCGAAGCTTCATAGTAGAAAACACCTGTTCACAGATGTAGATGTAGGAAGATGCAAACATCGCAATTATCTTCTGAGCGTGAGATTTCACGTTTCGGAAACTTGATTTTGACAGGGCCTAGTAGAACTCAATTTTAGAAACGTTGAGAAATAGTTGCTTCAATTCAGTGTTACATTGCAACTCAATCAGTTTGAGCTGCAATTCTGGTTTGACTGATTCACAATCCACATTAAATGGCATGCTAAAAATGTCCAGGTCCTGTTCGATAACTTTGAAGTCTTGGAATCTTCGTTCAAATTCTTCATCAAGACATTTCAGGCTTTTCTCATAGCTCCTAAGTTTGTCTTCCCTAACTGCAATAGTTTTTAGTCTTGGAAAATGANTTTCAGGCTTTTCTCATAGCTCCTAAGTTTGTCTTCCCTAACTGCAATAGTTTTTAGTCTTGGAAAATGAGTAAAATCTTTCTTGACTATTTGTTTGGAAAATAGATTCAATTTGCATTTTGAAACCCTTGATATGACTCCAAATATCATGGATTAATTGATTTCTTCCCTGGAGTTTAAGGTTCAATTTATTGATGTGACTGAGAAGATCTGTGAAAAATGCAAAGTCAGAAAGTCATACAATATCTTTCAAATGAAAGAGATTATTTCGTCTTTTAGATCCTAAACTCGTTCGAAAACCCGTCCTGCACTGAGCCACCTNTCTTTCAAATGAAAGAGATTATTTCGTCTTTTAGATCCTAAACTCGTTCGAAAACCCGTCCTGCACTGAGCCACCTTACTTTAGTGTAGTAAAGTACATCAGAATATTCAGACCGCAATGAGTCAAGAAATTCTTGAAATTGTCTATGATTGAGTGCTCATGAACGAATGCTATTAACAAGCTTAATAACAACATCAAGCACATGTTTCATGTCTAGAGAAGATTTACACAGAGCTTCTTGATGTATGACACAATGAAGAAACACAACTTCGTTCCCAGGAAATGATTCCTTAAACATGCCTACAAAATCAGGTTTCATCCCTGTCATATTCGGTGCTCCATCAGTAGTAATGTCACAAATATAGGTCAAAGGTACTTTCAAAGACGTGATGGTTTCTTGAAAAATGTCAGATCCTTTTGTCGTTCCCTTTAATGAACGCATTCAAGCTAATTCTTCAGTAACACAAAAGTTGTCATCAATACCTCTTATAAATATCAGTAACTGAGCTGTGTCAGTTACGTCCGTACTTTCATCCAACGCAAAAGAACAGAATTTAAACTCGCTTATCTTTGACTAGTTGTGAGACAAACTGCTTATCAATTACTTCAATTCTAGAAGTAATTGTTCTTCGAGACAAACTTACTGTCTCAAAATCCTTTGTTTTGTCAGGACACAAAATGTCACATACTTGGAGAATAAGTTTTTACAAATTCGCCATCAGAAAATGCTTTGATACTTTTTGCAATATTGTATGCTACAACGTAACTGGCATGTGTAGCTAGCTTTTGAGAACAGCTCTATCTTTTAAAAATATTTTGCTGACCTGACAGTTTTTTACGTAGAGCTCCTGCTTTTTGCTTCCGTTCTTCTTCGGTTATAGTTTCATAAGTTTTGTCATGAAGTGTCGTGAGAGGTTGAATTCCTTGAATACGGCTACAGCTTCATTGCAAATGAGGCACACAGGTTTATCCTTAATACATATGAAAAAGTATTTCCGAGTCCACTCATCTTTAAAAACACGACATTCTGAATCAACTTTGCATTTTTTTCTTGCCATTGTAACGATCAAAAATGTCAACAAACACTACCAACAAAGCAAAACTATAGAAACACAAGCCAGACAAACAGCCTCAGAGGTGACTTGACACTGACTACGTGACTGTCCGAACTACACTGACCTCAAGGTTCTCAAGAACAGACAAAATGAAAATGGTAGCGCCCGATTCGTTCCGAACTTAGCAGAGCAACACACACATTGTACTCCACATCGCCATGCTACCGATCTACAGACATCTCCTACGGCACTACGCAAACTTAGTTAATATTAGATGTGACAATACCGTACTTAAAACGCAATAAGAAGGAAACCGTTATTCTATTCTAGCTACGCAGAAAATACATTTTGTCCTATGTGTAATTGTAGGGGTTATTCAAAACCATGTCGCGGGCCGGATTGACTAGCCTGAAGGGCCGCACTTGGCCCATAACTGGGCTAGTGAGTCTGCTATTGAAAGAAATTGAGAGTTGGTGGATGGCACAGGAGCCACAGCGTGAGCTATTGCAGGGATGGGATCCTTTGGGGTTAATAGTTTGGTTGGCATTTGCGGTAGCCTGCAGCTTTGGACGAACCAGTTTGTTGTGGGGGTTAGGTGACCTTTTGAAGACCAATCTGGGTGGTTTGGAGAGCAGGTCTTGAGTTTGTGGTGAGGAAGAGAGAATTTTGTATCCAGACTGGAGAATGCTTCTGAGTTTACTTAGGCCTTCAAGATATGGGACTACCAGGGTTATATCAGAGTTGTTAACCTTGGTTTGTGTTCCGGTATTTGAGATGGCTTGCTGAATCTGTTTGTGGACGAGGTGCCTCGGGTAGCCTCTGCCGAGGAATGCTCTGGCTATTTGTTCGCACTGTTTGTTAAGATCACTGTTGGTGGAGCAGATACGTTTGGCTCTTGTGGCAAGACTGTAGGGTAGCGATTTTTGGCATGGTATGGGTGGTAGCTGTCAAAATGTAAGTACTGGAGGTTGTTGGTTGGTTTGGTGTGTACAGCAGTTTGAATTGTGCCATTGTGGAGAGTGAGTTCAACATCCAGGAATATGGCATGTGTTTTGGAGTATGACCAGGTGAACTTGAGTGAACTGTGTGAATTTAAAAATTGTTCAGAAAGTGAATTAGGCTGTCTTCAGGGGTAGTCCATATCATGAAGATGTAGTCGATGAAACACATCCAGCAGTGTAGTTGGGTTGGTTGATAACTGAGGAAGTTTTCTTCTAACCTGTCCATAAACAGATTGGCATAGGATGTACAGAAAGTACAAGTGGTAAGTCTAAGGAACTTGAACTGGAACTAGTTCCTTTTTACACCAGGGGAACTTGAACTAGAATTAGTTCAATTTGTGAAAAACTTTCTAACCCTGGTTTTGCATAGTGTAAAAGCAACTTTACTATTTTAATCAGTTATTATCAAAATTTAAAGATATTTTACAAAATTTAACATTTTCCACTAGTGTCTAAAAACAGTAACTGTTAACCTTTGCTAACTTTGAATGAAATTTAAATTTTTCTTAGAACTAATTCATTAAATAATATACCATTTATTTCCTTTAAGTTAGTTATCCTTTGGTGTATAATCTTGCTGCAGATATGATAAATTTTTTTTTCTAAAGTAACCATTTTCAGTTGTGACAGTAAGGCGTGCTGGGGGCCTGAATACCCCAGCTATATATTATTTTCCCGTAAATTTGTACAGTGTGTGCCAGGGGAAACAGTCACGTGGTCGTTCGGCCCACGATCCTGAGAACTGTGACTTCATGCTCACCCAGCAAGCTGGCGCCCATTCTATTCGAAATAGGAATATTGTGTAATATTCTGACTTTTCTTAACACAGTCGCCAGACTATGTCCACATTACTATCACCGACCGCTCAGGTAACGTTATCTATCTTTTACATCAGCATGCATTTTTTTCAGAAAGCATAATAAATAGGCCTAAATGAGAACAAATAAAACAACTGATATTACAGTACTGCTGAAGGCGACACTCGACGAAAGCTAGATAATGTTATATAGTGAACACCAGTCGACAGTCGCGCCGTGTTTGTTGGGGGGTAATAATAAAGAATAGTGACTTATCTGAAGCACTTTTTAAGTTCTACCAAGATGATACTCCCCAGCCTCATGCAAACAAAGCGTAACCAATTACGGTTAGTTCTATTCAGGTTAGGAACAAAACAAGATACCTTGTCGAATAATTTGGTATCGGAAAAATTTACACAGCTAGGTGCAGTGTTACAAAAGGGGTAATTATATAGAATAGCGGCTTTTCTGAAGGAAACTTAGTAGACCCACGAAAGTAACATAAATGGGTTCTGTACAGCTTACCCTTTTAATTTTGAGGAGGGCATAATGATAAAATAAGCAGAATGTCGAAAATAAAATAGATAATATACGAGGAGTTCGGCCGCTTTGTTTTTGTTGGACGCCATGATGTTTGGCTGTGGCTGTGTAGATGTTACCCTATGTTAGTTGCAGTTTAGATGTGAGACAGTGCAGTTTGGGGTGAGTGGTGTGTTGTTGTGTGCGCGAGTTGTGACATTCGAATCTGACCGTGCAAAGGCTTGTGATTTCAGAATGGAGGGTGCAAGTACGAGTGCTTCTGTGCGTGGCAGTCATCTATGTGGTGGGTGTTACTTGGATGCTTTAGTAGATCATGTTGTTTTGTCGAGTGAGGTAAGGTGCAAGCCATGGACGACGGTAGTTAAATTGTACGAGGACAGTGGAATTATACCAGCCACCTACCTAGGTGAGTTAATTTATATACTTCCGGTACGTTTTACTGTTACTTAAAAACCCTAAAATCCTAGGTTAGATTAAAACCCTATAACCCTAGTTTAGATTAAAACCCTACAATCCCAGGTTAGATTAAAAATGTAAAATATTGATTCACTCATCGTGGGGTTAGGTTAAGTTAGTTTATGTGGGCACATATTACGAAATTCGGTGGACAAATGTTAAATCGAGGTGTTTTTGCATTTTCTGTGGGTGTATTTTTGGTGATATTGGTAATTATTAAGTTTAGGGGCTTTTCCGTAAAAATAAAAATAATTAATGTAAAATGGTATATTTCCACTCTACTAATTATGCAGAACACGAATATACTAGGGGCATTAACGTCCTACTAATTTCGTAATATGTGCCCACCTAACCCCACGATGGATGAATCATTATTTTACATTTTTAAACTAACCTAGGATTGTTGGGTTTTACACTAACCTAGGTTTTTGGATTTTACACTAAACTAGGATTGTAGGGTTTTACACTAACCTAAGATGTTTGAGTTTTACACTAAAGCACGAATGTAGGATTGTAGGGATTTAAAGGAACCGTATAACACACCAAAATAATGTAAATTAACTCACCTAGGTAGGGGGGTGGTATAATTCCAAGTGGCTAAAATTACCCCTCTGCCAAACTTTTAACATCGATCTTCCCAAACTATAGAAATAGCATTAACTAAATCTACAAATTTACATAAAAGGGCAAAAGCAACACATTCGTGAACACTCAGTGTAATAATATTTAGTAGAACTATTCTTACTAGGCATTATCCACACATCTATTTTTTCACTGTTTTTATTCATATCAATTGCAAACGAAATATTATAATTTATAGATAAAATATAAATTTAATTTAACCAAAAATAAATTACTTTTATGTTAGCAAAAGTGTATAAACGCTTGTGAACACGTCATACAACAGGTGATTTTTCGAAGGATAGTTTTAAAAATTTGAATAAACCGAGGATAGGCTTTTATCATAAAATGTTTATGTTAACTTACCCACATCTGCTGCTGCTTTTATCTCAACAACCGGGACACTTGACTTCGTTGACAAAAATAACTGAGGTTTCAAATAAGACAACTCTTCATCCGTATCTGAATCCATTGTTTGTCACGACCGACAACTAGTGTTTTCTTCTCAGCTCTTAAGTTTTACCAGTGCCTTTACAAAAATTTGCTTTGTATTCCCATTACACCAAACGGTTCTTACCAAACAGAGGAGCCAAAATCCAAACCCAAAGATTATACTAGTATAGAGATATAAGTTTTGTTCGGTTGGTATGCTTTGCCTTTGAGAGAGTCGATTCCATGTACCCTGAAATTTGATTCATTTGACTTGTCCAATTTTTTTGTACAGCTATGTATTGAAAAAATCTTGCGGAAACAATAAATGAAAAAAACCTGAGGTGAAATTATTGCCTAGGATGTCGAAGCTTGGTTAAATATCATATGAAAATTACTAATTCCTACTTACCTTAACAATAAGTATTTAATTTTGACTCTCATTAATACAAATAGATTATGTATTTAATTATGGTACCTAATAAAGTTCTGTAAAAAGGATGTATTAAACTGTTTGATCTTGATTCTGTGCTTTGCAAAAAGGGTCACCATTTAATATACTTCCGTTTGTCTCCTTTTTTTAAATGGTCCCATTTTAATGCTGGATTACCAATATATTTTTCCCTGGGTTCCAGAAAGATCGCTGTCATATAACGGGTGGAAGGATAGTACTGTATCCGGCCACTAGGGCCGCAGAGCACGACTATGGTTAACAACTCAGCTCCGACATATTACCCTATATCAAACTCACAAAACTCTATGTTAGATAACAACGACCCTACTTTCTCCCACTCTTGTCCAGTTGAAAGGAATTTATATTTTATACTCTGTGACTGTCTCACAGATTTTCCCAGTGCCCTCTCACACCTGTTCAGATTTGTTTGTACTCTTCCCTCTAGGCCCTTTCTCTTTTGGGTTCTGTCCATGGCTATAATTGCGACCACAACAACAGACAACCCAGCTGAGCCACGATGCATGCGCCCGATAATTAAACCAGAGCTAAGACGTATTGGGCTAGCCCTGAGAAGCATCCAAATCTCCAACCATCTAAGCTACTAACATGCATGCTGGAGAGCTCACAGTACAGTGAAGAAGCTGATGCTGGCTTAGTGCACTTTGGAGGCTCCTCAGATAAAAACCTTACATTTTATGAGAATTGTATAACAACAGTGCATAGCGAATACCAAATTTACGATGTACTTGTTAAGGAATGCAGTGTGTGCAAGCTACTGAACTTTACTGCCAGAAGTTATTGAACAGACCTCTAGGTTAGGAAATAAACTAGATATTATATGGGAGAGTTTGGCATAGAGAAAATCTCCGCTTTAAGGTGTGCTGTTGTTCAAAAGAGATTAGATAAACCTATATAAATCTATATACATAATAAATATACCGAGTTCTCTCACCCCATTCTTCACTTATGGAACTGAAGTAGTAATTCTGAAGGCAGCTTCCCCAGGCTTGGAGATTTGACGTCAAACAAAGCAAGGAAATTTTAATGTGCTTTGAACATGAGATCGGAATTGAAGAATGGTAGGGATGCCGTAGATGCACTGTTACTCGTGCAAAGTTCTGGTGGAAACACTCACCAGAGACATCTTGCAGATATCTTACCAGGACAAGTACACATTACTCTGATAAACACTAAAACCCTGAAAATGGCTGATTGGTGTGTCCAGCTCTTGAAATGCCTTTAAGAGGCAATACCTGCAATCAAAATGCTTGCCTAGGAGTTGAAGTCATTTATTTATGTTCTGACAATACAAACCAGTTGACGATACTCATGTCGTTAAGCAGACCCGATATACTGAGCCCGTCGGGGGCTAACGCGGGAAAGTGAGTGTGTGCTCTCCGGATTTATGTGTTGAAGTTACACTCCTGGTGCCTTGAGTCTACAGGATGGGAGAGGTACTCCTCCTGGGCGATGAAGTTAAATTTAATTAATGTTCCGGTTGATAAAATATGAAGAGAAAAACCGTTGTTCGTGATGGTAGACAAAGAAGTTATTGAATTGTCCAGGAGTCACGAATTGCGTAGCCTGCTCCTATGAATGCCAACTTTAGACTCAATGGCTACCAGCATATTTCTGGCCATTTGCCTTGAAGATGCCGAAAGTCGAAAATGCATGAGCATAAAAGAAAAGTGCAAATAGGGCTAAGTCCTTATTTATTACATTAGATGAGTGGGAAAATTCCCTTAGCTAGTTTGAGACTGAACATTGACCCTAACGAAAATATACATGTTCTACAAACTACATAAGCTACTGAATTAAGAATGACAGTTCACTTTAGCATTGTTAAGTTTATGTGCACTTAGTGCTGGAAACATGTCTATCCGAGTCTGTAATCCTGTTGGCTACTGCAAAATAAGGATTAAACTTTTACACTCACTATATCTAAAGTAAAATACATAGACAAAAATTGCCCCCAGTCAAGGGATGCCTGTGGGGGCTAAACTTAGGTTGGCATGGATGAAGCCCATGCCCCAAGTAGGAAGTCGTTGGCACTTCACTTTGATGTAATTATAAATTATGTTTAAAAACTCAGTACACTTGTGGTTTAAACTTAGGGTAAACTGGGAATTATTAGGCTTTGCTTTTGGGGGCCACCAACACTCTTTAACACTTTGTGTTGCATAATGGCATTTTTTGTTCGTACATGACCTGATCAGGGGTGCTATAAAGCCTGGTATCGCAACCATGTGTGCTATGCCCTGATGGTGCAGCGCTGAGTGTGAGCACATGTGCCGGTCGTTTGGGATCCGAACCACGAGACTGTCATGGTGTCGCCCACGTGGTCGGATCAAAGTGGGACCGTCAGCTGATTCACACGGTGCTGGGTCAGGCGGGTGATTCTCCAAACACCGTCGAGATACTGTAGCTGACGGCCTCACCAGATGTTCTTGTCATCGGCATTATGATCGGGCGGAACAGGGAAGAGCCCCTGTTGAGGTGTTCCCACTCGAACGTCTGACTGGTCTTCCTATAGAGTATCTGCTGTGCTGCACTCGGTGGTCTCCTCTGTAGATGTGACAGCCGCGGGGATATCAGCCTGTCTGGACGTGCTGCCCCCAGGTGTTTCCTCGTCAGTAGGTGGTTCGGCAGGGTCTGCTGGAGTGGACGCCTCGGCGCAGCGTGCCTTGATGTCAGGCATCACAATGCAGGGAATCGTGATGTGTGCTGGCGTTGTTGTAGTTTCTGCTGGTGATATTTCGGCAGCTGTGATGTGTGATACTGTGTCTTGTCCTCCACCTACTATCCCTGAGGGCATTTGGGCGCAGTGCATCGTGTGGGAGAACAAGTCTCGCATTTTGTGGCAGTCCTACAATTCTGCCGCTTGCAATGATGGTTCGTCGCGTGGTGGCTGCTGTGCTTAGGCATCTGAGGACATTGCTTACTTTTCTTGATACACAGCTCGCCTGAGGTTGTCTCTATGGATGCGGATGTTCTGTCGGCAATTGATGTGAACTAGATATGTAGTAGCTCCTAAAGCCTTTGTGGTCACATGGGGACCACTCCACTTGGTACCAGGGCCAGTAAAAAGTATTTTGCATGCCGGAGACAGCAGGTGCTCCCTGACGAAGACCTTCTGACCTGGTCGTAGTAGCTTCGGTGGTTGCAAAGTGAGGGGTATCCACTTGTTGATATAGGCAGGCTGCTTCCAGGTCCTGTGTTCTCCATCATTGCCTGTTGGTGCTGCTCTCTGTTTCACAGGCTCCCTCTTCTAGCGGAAAGTTGTTTTTACCTAGGAGTGTCAACAATTGCCCCTGCAATATTTCCGCAGGTGACATGCCTGTTGCCTTATTGGTACAGAGGCAAATGTTGGTTTATGGATTTGTGGTCTTTCCCCACACAGAGGTGCAGCTGGACCTTGAGGTCTTGGTCTCTGCAGTTCATGGGGTTGGCACGAGGATGATAGAACAATGTTGTGATTTGCATCACTCCCTACTTTGTGCAAAGATCGCACTACTTCCTTCCAACGAGTTGTGTCCCATTGTCCATCAGTAATATTCGTGGATATCCCCACCATAGGAAAAACTTGTCCTCCAGGATGCGGACCGTGTTCCAGGTGCGCGTGCTGGGCACTGCATACTCCTCTGTCCTCCTCGAGAACAGGTCGGTGATGACCACCACGATTCTCTTCCCATCGATGTCTTGGGGTAGGTGCCCATGAGGTCCATGGCTACCTTCTTGAATGGCTGCCTAAGTGTTCTGGGTTGTTTTCATTGATGGCTTTCGACGCAGTAAGGCTTAAAGTGGTTCTTCGGTAAACATTCTCCCAAACGAATTGTGTATTTTGCGTGATACGCTGAGTCAATGGATGTGAAATAACAAGTTCCCCGTGGTTTGTTTCACACCTGTGCTGACCTGCAAATGTTGTGCTGTGCATGTAGTGGAGCATGCCTGCTCATTGTGCGGCTGGCATGTAGATTTTCCAGGAGTGTTTTCTCCATTCGGCCTGGTCTCCAATCGGTCGTCGATTATGTGCCACCGGTCTGGGGTTTGCTGGTTACAAAGTGTGTCTTTGGCCTGCGAATCCGGTTCTGTTGTTTGTGACCTTACTACAGCGTTTCAGAGCTCCTCGAGCTTGATGTCTGATGCATCAAGGTTAGCACAGGTTGGTGTGCTGGTGTCACCGACATGATCAGAAGGGGTAGGGGGAAGTATCCCTTCCTACTCTTCCTCGTCATACGCAGTGTTTACTGCATTTGGTGACCTGGACAGCAGGTCGGCAAGCTGGTTCTCTGTGAATGGAAAATGCTTGACAGTGGAATCGCACGCTTGCAGTAGCATTGACCAGCGGGTCAGTTTTCTCCACACTTGATCGATACTGTGCAACCAGACCAGGCAGTAGTTGTCGGTCCATAGCATGATGCATTGGTACTCCAAATACGGACAGTAGCATTTGAGCGCCCCTACTACTTCAAGCACTCTCTCTCTCTCCCATTGACATCATATCGTTTTTCAGTTGGCCCGAACTTGGAGCAGCTGTAGTCGATGATAAGCCATTCGCCTTTGTCGTCGAGTTGGAACGCTATGTTACCTATGTCTTGTTCACTGTTGTCCACCTAGACATATAGATGTCTACTGGGTCATGGCATGCTATGACCCTGCACTCCCTAAAACCTATATTGATGGCTAGGAAACTGTCCTGAACTTCAACATTCCACTCGAACTTTCACCTGGGTGTTATGAGTGCGTTGAGAGGTGTAGTTATTGTTGAAAATCTTGGGTGTACTCGCGCAACCAGTTCAGCTGACCGAATAACTTCTGGACAAGCTTCCTGATTCCTCGGATCTCGTAGTCCTCTATCACTCGCAGTTTTTCGTAATTCGGTCTGTTTTCATCTTTGTTCACAATGTGTCCCAGGAAGTCCAACTGTAATTTATTTATGTGGCATTTGTGGTTCTCGCACATGAACCCATTGATGGAAAGGTGTTCCAGTACTAGCGATAGGTGATTAATGTGGTCCTCCCACATCTCGGACCAAATGACAATGTCGTCTAGGTAGACGAGCGCGAAGTCGCCTACCAGACCATCGAGTAGATGGCGCACATTTGAACCCGAAAGCATCGCACAGAATTGAAACCGCCTTCCATCCGGCACGGCTAATGAAGTTTTGTGTCTGGAACCTACAACTAGCCACTGCACAGATGCAGGGATAACATGATTTTGGTCTTTCCTATGAAGTTAACCGCATCCTTAATGCTGATGTAGTGACCATGTTATGGGGTCGAAAATAGATGCAGAAACATTATGTTTCATCTTTCTTCGGCGCCAGTGTGATTGCCGAACTATAGTGGCTTTCTGTCGGTTCGATTACCCCGCCCACTAACACCTCATGCTACTGTTCTCGGATGATCTTACACTGGTGGCTAAGGTAACTGTGTGGTGGGGTTAAAATGGGCCTTTCATGTTCTGTTGGTATTGGATGCTCAGCGATGTTGTTACGTCGTAATGGATTCGAAGCTGCAAATAAGTCTCATTGTTCCTCCAGCACTCGCTGTACCACACATGGTAAGCTGGTGGTAATTTGTGATCCAGATCGTCAAGAATGATGCTGTATGCATGGTAGCTAGGGTGGGAATTTAGATTGCAGACTGTTTTACACTCCTTTGTGCCAAAATGAATTTTCCTAGCTTCTAGTTCAACAATCGAGTTTTGTTCGGTTAGCCATGGGAGACTGAGAATGACGTCTTCATGTATCTCGTTGACAATGATTGCTACCATGTTTGTCTCGAGTCCGCGTATGCGTATCATGATGTTGGCTTCTTTCATGGTTTCCCCGCTATTGTTGGTTGTGGCTAAATGAATGGCTTCACTGTGAGGCCAAAGAGCTCTCATGTCAATGAATACTGGCCATACAAAATTGTGGGATTCGGTTGTGTCAATAAGGGCATAGCACTTCACACTGTTGACGCACACTGGTATGTGTATGAACTTACTTGGTTGTAGGTTATTTATCTGCGAGGTGCTGCTGTAATATGGCCTGGTGAGGGGTTAGAGTGGGGGTCAGTTGGTCAGGACTGAGGTAGGCGATGTCTGGCAGAACTATCTCTTCTGCTCGTTTAACGACAGTGGTGTACTGTCCTTTGTGTCCACTGCATTTCCCATTTTAGTTCCAGGCCAACCAATATGCCTGTGATACTGCTCACCTGGACAGTTCTTGCATGGGTAGAGTGACTTCAGTGTTTTATCCCATACCTGTTTGCATTGTTGGCTACTGTTGGTTCAATTGACTTTGGTGGTGGTTGTGAGACGACGGGTATAGTGTACATCCAAATCCTGTTGTTGTTACCCCCACCACTGTCAATGGTTTTGCTTCCACCTAATCTGCCGGTTGATTTGTGTAATGTACTCTCCACGCAGTCCTGGCTTTCGCACTTGGTGTCGTCCAAGATCATTATCGAGCACATGAATGCCTCTAACGAGCCGTGAATGAGTGGTGCTAATGCACTGCGGTATTCTGGTAGGACCATTCCAGGTACTACCTACTACTTTGGTCACCATCTTACTTGGGTTGTATTGTTGTACAAGGTGAACTTTTGCATAGCAGAAACCATTAGAGTTTCTTGGGCCGATTGTTTGTCGAGTACTGCGCGACTGCATGCTTGCAAAGAGGTGATAATGCCATTATATCGGCACTGGAGTGTATATAAAAATGTGGTCAATTTCATTCCAAGGTGGTAGGGCAGGTTGAACAGTCCTCGAGGAAGGCCTGGGTGTCCTATGTCCGTAAGCCTGTAAAAATCGGCAACGATTGAAACAATGCTGGTGTATTATATGTTCCGGTGCTGTTTTGTATGGGTATTTTTTCGCTGTTCTGTGCTTGCTCGGTTTGGCACGGGTATGACGTTGATTGTGCAAATGGTACGATGAAAGCAGGGCGGTGGAGTGGAGGCATGATTTTTGCATGGCAGTTTGTGTTGCCATACATTGCATATGACACATTGTGAATGCCTGGCATTCATATGAATGTTTTATGTACACTATCCACTCCTTCATGCAAACACACCTTTGGTGAGCTTGATGCCCACAAAGTCGGCATTTCACTACATCGCTTCCGACACTTTATCACACAGGTTGCTCACAATGTTGACGTGGTCAATATTACCCAAGACTGGTTGAGTGTTGGATTGCCCAGTGCCATAACTCAGTGGAGATTAGTGATGTGGGTCGTTCGGTCGGAGGCCCAGAGGGCCCTGGATGTCCTCCAACAGTTTGCAGATGATGTCACGTACTAACGGTTACACTATTTACATCTTATGATGAGACTTTAGGCCATCGTGTAGGCTTGAAATATATTATAAATTTGTGGGTGGTACTACAATGAACCAACACATATCGAACTTTGGAAAGTGGTTTATTCACTGTGCTTGATTACATGTGAATAGTGAAATAAAATGGCCTCAGCACTTAAGTCCTGCCGGTGACCTTAGTGTGAAAATAAGCGTGGTATTATGTGGATACACTGTAGCGTTAAGTTCTCTGATGAGAGTACAGGTGGCTCTCCCCTCGGTACCGCAAAGAAAGATAACAAATGTTTGGGTTAATTCATTAACTTTTGCAGTGAAGTTATTACAGCCTAAATTATGTTACCGACAGGGTTTGCAGAGCGGATGACCAACACCACCGTTGTTACTCGAGTGCTGAGACTAACTGAAAGAGTCACATCAGCTTCTGTCACGAGTGATGAAAACCGACATCAAATGTCGAATGGAAAAACATGACATGAACATTATGTAATATGACTATAATTGTAAAAAATTGCATAAATTAATTGAAACACATTGGTGACACCTCTGTTGATTAACAAATGTATGTTAAGGTTAATGTAAAGTTGATGGGGAATGTCACTGCACTAAATGACAAGTTACAAGAATGGAGGACTTAATAAGCAATCTCCCTTTGCGAAAACATAATTTACTTTTTATAATTAAGCATTAAATACATTATAACATTTCTCGTGAAAATTGTTTGTATTTCACTTCCGATGTCGTGTTTGAATTTCACTGGCAACCAGTGTTGCCAGGTGGCTGTCTCCTGATGGGGATAGACGAGTCCACCTGGGCAAAGGGATGTGGGTTGCCGTGCTCGATTGCTCTTAACTCATAAAACACACCCCTGACTGTAGCTGTAAATGATATGAAGCTGCTTGATGTGCTTGCAAAAATGCTGCACACTATTGGGTGCATTATGGGGCACTTCTCACTTGAGATTCTGCTCACAGGCCAGTTTGGCGGCACTTGTAGGTGCGCCACGTCGCATGTCGTGGCGCGAGTGGCTACAACATAACGACCAATTGCCTGTGCGCCTAACGGGTGTGGGTTTGGGGGTAAACACAGTTTTGGATCGTTTACTCATTTATTAAAAGAGTTACCTCTTGTGATAAATTAGTAGGGCGGTCACTTGAGTTACATAATCCTTGTCGGCAAGAAGGTGCAAGTTCCGTTCTTGCCGACCTGCACTACGAACTCTTGGCCTGATGTGGCTGGTGAGGCCAGGGTGTAGCTGGTGCAGTTTATGTGACTGTGGTGGTCAGAGTGGGCACAAGGAGCTCGTGAACGCGTGGTTTATGCCAATGTGTTGGTGGCAATTTATTACCAATGAGTATGTTTGGATAGTCTAGCATAGTTTCTGATGGACTGTCATAACACAGTGCACACACAAACTGTCACTCGCGAATGTGTGCACATTCCTGCGGCGCAACAAACTGAGGGTGATATGCCTGGTTACAATGTACACAAGATAGTATGTTCTGTCACTTTCCATCGCATCATAAAATACTTGTGTACCATTCATATGTCGTAATTGTGTTGTTTGAGGTTTTGTTTGTGCTTCTGTAATGTTCTCTTGTTTGCAGTGACACGGTTTTCTTATTAAGGGATTCGCAAAACTGTATGTTTGGATTGTGTGTACGCAGGTGCAACACAGCTCGGCTGGTATTCCTACAGACGTTTGTAGTACTGTGTTGGGTGATACTTGACTTGTATGATTAATAGAGGTACATGACTTTCGATTACTATTTGTTCATGTACACTGACAAGTATTGGCATTGATCGTTAAAAAAGTATATGGTGGTTGTGATCTCGACCGGCTGCAAACATCTGTTGCACATGACCACCAGTTTTCCTGCCGAAGTGTGCATAGCCATCTTTCGCCTTTGTGTGCTCGTGTGAGCTGAGGATGGGATACGTGTTTCGGTATTTACCACTCGTAGATACAGCTGGCAAGGGGTCGTGGACCACTCTGCCTGCGGCAGTCTGCCCTTTCGATCTGTGAGTGGGTAGGACCGGCCTGTAATAGGGAGTGCTGGGATGAGTGGTTGCAGCTTACAATCCTTTGCGTATCTTCGTAGTAGCTCGTAATCCTTGTTCTCCAGTGGTGCGTGATACCACTGGGGTGGTGTGATGGGGTCACAGAAAATGGTCAATTCATTCAGGAATGCAGGGTGCTATGGTGAATGGCTGTTTTTGAACATGTGTCACCCCCCCGCCCCATGAATTTTTACGGAAACATTTGCCAAAATGTTTTGAAAATGTGCTTAAAGAGACTGTAACTGACTTTAGAACATTTTTTAACATGTTTAAAAATTACATTGTGAGTCTCCACTGGCGCCCTAAGGGTTCCTACACTTAAAATATGATGCATACGTTTGTATATAAAAATTTACGAAAAATTCCAAAATGTTACAAAGTTACAGAAACAGTTTGAGAACGTTTGGCATCATTTGTTTTGAGCACAGTTATGTTGTCTGCACATTTACACACTTGGCTGTTTGATTTATATACACTTCAAAGCCAGTTTTGGCACAGTTTTACAAAAGAAAATGAAATGCAGTTTTTGGCTATTTATACCTATGTAACACCAGAAGGGTATTTCAACACACATCCATATGCCGTTACATGGATACACTTGACAACTGTGATGGTTATGTATATCACTAACACTCTTAAGTTGGTTAGAAAATTACGTGATTTGTTTGCCGTGTTTGTGAAACATAGCTTGATGTAACACATTTAAGATGCTGTAGAATGAGTGTCATTATGGCTAGCATGTTCGAAATGCTTGAAAATAGTTTCAAAACAGCTTTTCACAATTTTAAGATGTTACTTTTGAAAATTTTCAATAGTTGGAACATTTTGAAAAATTGTTTTTGTAGCCATGCTAGAAGAGTGCCATTGTCGCGAGGCAATGGTGCATGGAAATTGATGCACAGTGAGTTTAAAAATGTAACCTTTTAAATTTTAAATAATATTTATAAAGTGGATTTTACAGCCACACCAGAAGGGTGTAATATGATGTGACGTCGGGGTTGGATAATTTTGAAGATGTATGTTTCTTACCAGCTGCTCTGCTGTTTTGGGTCGTGGCCGAGTTACCCAGATGGTTAGGCTGTTCTCCCGTTCCTCTAAACCTCAATTTATGATGGATTATTTATGGTGCCCCAAGTCAGGTGATGCCTGGGTGGCTAAATATATGTTGGCACAGTTGAAGCCCGTGCCCCAAGTAGAAAGTCGTCGTAACTTCACTTTCACGTAATTAAAAATTATGTTTAAAGACACAGTTAACTTGTGGTTTACACTCTGGGTATACAGGGGAATTATTGCACTCTGCTTTTGCGGGCCACTAACACTCTTAAACACTTTGTGTTGCACAATCACATAGGTTGTTCGTACGTGTCCTGATCAGGGGCGCTACGAAGCCTGGTGTCACTTTCACACATTCTACGCTCTGACAATGCAGTGCTGTGTGTGAGCTCATATGCCGGGCAGTTGGGATCTGAACCACGACTGTCCTGGTGTTGCCCACATGATCGGATCAAAGTGCGACCATCAGCTGACTCGTGCGGTTCTGGGCGAAGCTGGTGCTTTCCCAAACACCATCGAAATTTTGTTGCTGATGCCCTCACCCGATGTTCTTGTCGTCGGCACGGTGCTCGGCTGGGACTACTATGATGCACCAAACATTCGCGAATACCTGTAAATTTAGACTCACTTTTTTTTATTGAAAACCTCATTTCCACAGACATTGGCATGATTTTCCAACAGACTATAAGTAAGCTTCCCAATTTAAGCACTTTTATTTATCTCATTCTTGTTCGCTTTAATTAATATAAAGAAATCATTAAACTTTTGTGCATTGGTACAACTGACGCCCACCACATCCCTCCCTTCTTAAATCGTTCGTCCTGCAACGACAATGCAGCTTCGACATGCCCTCTACTGTGGCCACTCGGCCTGAATGCAACAGTTACCTACTCCACGACTCCTACAACTTCAACGTGCACCGGAGTTCACCACCTCTGTATGACAAACGGGGGGTACTGCCGTAGTCAGGATTTCATCCCGCTTTCATGCCCTCAACAGAGATCCTTTGAAGGTGTAATAATTCGAACTGACAAATATTGCCAAGAGACGTCCAATACCACTGGAGAAAATAATGCAGCGAGGAGGACACAGTGTTTACAGTTTTCACAAAAACCCTGTCTACATCCTCTTTCACTGTTTGCGTACCTGTTGGTGTGTTGTGCGTGTAGTGTGTGTGTGTGTGTGTGTGAGTAAAGTATTCAGTAATTTTTGAGTTTCAATACCATGTAAAAAAAACCCTGTATATTTTCGCCACAGTAAAAAAAGACCTTTGTAAAATATGTATTAGAGCGTGGTTACCCACATGCTTCCTGGGGTCAGACTGGACTCGTCTACCTCGAGCCACCTGCTGCCAGCCTAGAATATCCATAAACAAGGGTGCAAGTGGTTTTTGGCATTAATTGAAATGAAAATGCTAAAATGTAAACAAACTGAATGTACATACAACAGACATGGCATATTTACATTATGTTGCATATCAAATTTATTACCAATTCAATTTATTTTTATGCTCAATTTGATCACACAAATTAATAATGTAAATTGTTCTTGTATTTTAGTGATGTTTAAGTGTGTTTGGATGTATTTGTTTTTCCAATTTTTCCACCATCATCCTCGTTTCAATTTCCGTGCTGCCGACTGGCTAGGCTACCAGACCTCTTTCCACAACTCCCTTGACCTCGCCGTCCCCTTCAACTCCCCGTGGATATCAACCTAAACACCACCACCCTCACCGAAGCCATCACTTCTGCCACCACCTCTCACATTCTCCTTCAATACCCCTCTTCTGTTCCCCTACCACCCCCTGCTAAACCACTCACCACTCGCACCCAGGACACATTGTCTCTGCAGAACCGCTTCCATTCCCGATGGCAGGCATCCTGCCTCCCTTTGGATAGGAGCTCATACTTACAAATAATTTAACATACATAGTGGTTTCACTCCTTATGCTGACGAAATTGTAGGCCACCTCACATGCCTTACTTACACTGCATAAGCGCATCTATATATTAAATTTAACTTACCACTTATAATTGTTGTCTCTTTTAATCAAACCTATATTATATATTTTATCACACCCACAATGCATGTATCTATTGTATCCTACTAATCACATCACATAATTGTCAATCATTTCATCCATCACTATAATAATATAATTCATGGTCACCATAATTTCAGTATCTTGTGTTATTTGACTTATTGGAGTTTCAAATCCTCAGATCACTAAAATAAGTTATCAGTCCTCCCACATATACATGTACATAATAAGAAATTAGTTCAACTGGAAAGACCATCACTGGTCTTTTACCAACCACGCCCCCATGACAACAATACAGGGAATGGGAACGCACAGCCATCAGCTTGACATAGCACAAAAGGGGCGAGCCGAACAACTCACAAGGACACGGGAAATAGACGACTAGTTACACCTGTAACAGCTGCCCCAAAAGTAGAAGCTGAACCCATGCAGACAGGAGCAATTAAGAGGGAATTACCACTTTTTTAATGCAGGTATTGTCTAGGCCAACAGTACCACTTGCATAGCGAATGCCCTACCCTCAGAAAGTTATTAGAAAAGGTAAAAAATGTCAGTAAACCTCCGAGAGAAACGATCCGGTGGGGTAGATGAGCGGGACGCGCACTGTCCCCGGCCAAAACAAGAGCATGCAACACCGATATGTCAACTAAACCAACCCACAGTAACACCCACTCTACAACAAATTGTGTTACAGCAAATAACAAAGGGCACACACAGAATGATAAGAATACCAGTCACACTGAATAACATCCAGTGTTTAGTGCTAGTGGACACAGCGGCATCATATAATTTCGTGAGAGCAGAGTTCGTAATCAAGGAAGCGATAAGGCCAGCAAAACAAATGGTACATTTAGCCTGTGGGAAGATGTCATACTTAGTATACCCTGGCTCACAGAGCAAAATACATTAGTAGAGCCAGCAGTCCGCAGGATCCATTTTGGCCAAAAAGAACGGCGTACACTCCAATTATTCAAAAAATTAAAAACATTTAAAAGTGGCTTTCCTTGCCATACCAGAGGGGTGCCATTGCCATGAGGCAATGGCATATGTAAAATGTATATGATTAAAGTTGGCTTTTGTAATCGTGTGTTGCGCACAATATGACATGAGTTCGGGGCTGGAGAATGGCAGAGACTGATGCGTACCATTCCTGCGTGCTCTGGCATGGCCACTGTAATCACATCATCTGCCCACAGTCGCTGCACCAGTGCAACCCGCGGAACACGCACATTGTGCGTCCCGATGAGTGTCCGCATCATTCTCTTGGTAAAGGATCGTGACCCATTACCGAAAGATTCAAAGGAGTTCCTGTGGTGTCCCTAAAGAGATCTGTGTAATTAGGATTCAAATCATGTGTTAGAATGTGCAGTAATTAGCATTAGAATTTATCGCCCACTGGCAAATGTTCATGAAATTCGCCATTAGGGGTTTGCAAAGTAATCGCTTAATAAATGCTTGCCGAATGCATATTTAATGTGGTGTATGCTAGCAAGGCTAAGGTATTAGAAGTGTTCTATATAATTTTCCGAGTGCAATTGTGTTTCTAAGCAAGCTAATTAGTGATGTGGGAAATAATCAGTTTTTCTTTCAATGTGAATATTTCGGTCGTAGGGTGCCCCAAAACTTCACATACCTAAATTTTCCACACGCCTTGCAAGGCACCACTTAATCATGTTTTGTATTTAAATTATTGCTTATTTAATAACTCTCAACTCTCTACAGGATCAAGAAAAATCACTCAGAATATTTTAATGTTTTATATATATGTTTCAAGTTCATTTTTAAGGATGTCAGTTAATTTATTTACCTCGCAGGGTCAAGCGAGCGCTCAGCAAGAATGCTGACCACCCATGACATCTCAGGTAGTCTGATTCCTCGTGTCTAATTTGCTGCATTTGCGTCCCATAGCAGGGTACTTTCATACTTGTTCTGAACACTTAAATTCAATAGGTTGACATAATTTACTGGAACTTTTATTTAGTTTACCAACAATCTTCCCCACGTCCGCAGCATCCCTCCATCAGCTAAATTTACCTACCCCAGAATTGTAATTACTGTTCTAAGTTTTCGCGTCTTTAATGTCCTTTTTTTGTACAGTAATGGCCCCTGGTAGGCTTTGTGAATCAGGTCTGCTTTAATTTGCATTGTATGCATGTAACTGTGTACACTATTCGGCAATACAATTTACTTGATTTGACCAAAATCATTGAGTTCTCATTAAGTGTTGTATTTCGAGTCCTGGCCCTACCCAGGAAGTCATCGACGCCTCAATGAGGCATCCTTGATTTATGAGGTAAAATGAAATACTAAGGCATGCTGCTGAACCTGAATACCATGACTATATATTATGTTTTCCTGTAAATTTGTACAGTTTGTGTGACGGGATACAGCTACTTGGTCGTTCAACCCAAGATCCTGAGAACTGCGACTTAGTGCTCATCCAGTGAGTTGGCACCTATTCTATTCGAAATAGGAATATTTTGTAATATTCTGACTTTTCTTAACATAGTCGCGGGACGACGTCCACATTGCTAAAAACTTAAGCGTAACAAACACTTGTGTGCAAATCCGAAGAAGAAAGGATCGTTGGACTTAAAATGATCCATTTGTGGTGCTGGACAATAAAGAGCGCAGTCCGCATCTCCATTTTGTGGTGTAGGTCAGGCCTGCGCAGAACAATAGACTCTGACATCACGGCTTACCGGTCATCAAGGGCGTACAAACTTTACCGACTGCACCGTGGTGAACAACAGCCCTAAGCGATACACTCCAAGTGCATGAGGAGCCTGCGAGCAGTAAAGGCAGCTGCCTGCCGAGAAGATGGTAGTAGATTTCAACTAAGGACCGGGCTACCGCATCGCATCGACTGCCTGTTCCGTGTGCAAACTTGTCATGAGATATACAAATACCGGTGAGCGCAATCCATGTGTGCAGTGTTTGGTACAAACTCTGTGCGCTGTGCTACAAGCCTACGCGTAATGCATACGATTTGCTTACACCATGCAGAAAGTATTACTCTGTGGAACCACAAATTCCAGTGCTTCCAATGCACAGAACAGTGGACACATGCCAGCCAGATCTCCCAGAGCTCAAGCTTCAGCCAGCAACTGGTGAGTACCCAAACAACAATCAGGTTTCAATATGTCCTGCAGAATAATTTTCACCCCACATGTTTATTTGCGGGAGGATGGCAGGCAGTCTGCGAGGGAATGTTTACGGTTTAAACATTTTCCACAAAACTGAGCAGCCCAATACAGGGCCCAACCGAAACCCAAACGAATAAAAATGGAAATTGATGTGTTCATCCAGCCTGTGCTGAGATCACATAACCAACAAACCCAAAGAATGGAACTCGTGCCACCCATGCCCGCATGGCAGGGAATTGCAGGATCCAGCAGGACACTGTTCGAAACACCGGGGCCATCAGTCCCTATGTACAGGACAAGCCTAACCGGGCAGAATTACCTCAAACCCGCCAAATTTCAGACACTCCCAAACTTTTCTGGCCACACAGTTGAGAACGCACGCACGATCATAAAAAAGTGAACTAATTACAATGGTACCGGGTTAGCGAGGAAGAGTGGGCGAGTGTCATCGGGAACCAACTACTCGGGGAAGCGAAAGCATGGTGGGGGTATGCCACAGAAAACCACATGTCCTGGGGACAACTCGTACGCAAATTTAATTCGAGATACGCGAACACATATACCACATTAAATCAACAGGTTGCCCTGTTTACCGAGGAACAAGGCGCAATTGAAGACCTAGACATATTCATAAGCCGAAAATTGTGTCTAGCTGAAATCCACATCTCCTTAAGGGAAGATGTGCTTGAAACGATCGTGGAAACATTGAGACACGTATACCGACCGGCCTTATGGCCCATGATGTTCAATGGTACATAACACTTCCTAATAATTGCGGAGAGAATAGCATGAGACATGGAGAAGTGCAGGGTGGCTAATTTTAATGTAGGTTGTAAAGGCGGGTGAACAGACGCGTGTAGCAATACTGTGAACAGCTGGACTTCCGAAGGGAATAGTGGCAAACGGGACATTCCCAAAAACCTAGGTTGTATATAGTGGGAAGGGTCCAACAAACCTGCCTCTCTGTCGAATATGTATGGACGAACAATACCACTGGCACAAAAAGCGCCCAAATTGGGCGTGTGAACCGCAGGGAAACGACAAAGCGGAGTAGGATAAATTGGGGCCGTGCTCTCGATATGGCCGCGTCGCATAACATCGTGAGGACGGAGTTAATAGACCACTAGCTGATCATCAGGGAAAAGCAAATCGTACAATTAGCCACATTAAACGGGACCAGAGAATGTTTGGATGAAATACAAGAGTTTGTACATGTTCGTGTCTGTTCTATGGACATCTTCCCACTTCTCTGTGACGAGATACGAGAGGACCTAATTTTAGAGGTGTCGTGACTTAGACAACACAACGTCATTATTGAAATCGCTGTGGACCGCATTCACTTCGGTTTGACCGAATGACAAACGGTGTACAACCTAGGGCATCGCAGAGAAAACCGCGAACAATCTGTCGAACTAGACCATTGAGCTGGCGAAATTGTAGGCCACCTCACATGCCTTACTTACACTGTGTAAACGCATCTATATATTAATGTTAACTTACCACTTGTAATTGCAGTCTCTTTTAATCAAACCTATATTATATATTTTATCACACCCACAATGCATGTATCTATCCTATCCTACTAATCACATCACATAATTGTCAATCATTTCATCCATCACTATAATAATATAATTCATGGTCACCATAATTTCAGTATCTTGTGTTATTTGACTTATTGGAGTTTCAAATCCTCAGATCACTAAAATAAGTTATCAGTCCTCCCACATATACATGTACATAATAAGAAATTAGTTCAACTGGAAAGACCATTACTGGCAAGTCATTGTTCAAAAATATTTTCTTGCTAATGATTTTGTTCAAACTTTAAAATTCAAGTGCCATTTACTATTAATTCATTTAGCAGTTCCCATCATTCCAGATTGTATATGATATTATTATTGTAAATTATGATCCCTTAACTTATTAATATTCGATATGATTTTTTTCAACTTCATTCGTATAATTAATAATGTAGGCTATATGTTTTCTGTTAGGACCTTAATTATGCGAGTATGATAGCATTAGCTCATAAGGAGCTGGCAAATGGCTGAAGCTGAACAGTTCTAAAGCAATATATTAACAGGAAGAGTTTTATAGTTACATGCCCGCTGAAAATTACAACTGTTATTTGGTTAACTTGTATTATGTATGCCATATATCTCATAATTATATTAATAGATTAGTGGTCTTAAGAATATATTATGCTGTGTATTAACTATATATATAAATTATTAACAACACCGATACATCATAGCGAACTATATTATTGCATTTCCAAGAATAAATTCAAACTGTTTTGAGTCGATTAATGCATGCTTCATTTGCCTGATTAATATGAACTCATACTTAAAACTATTAAATAATTTATTGGTGGATGAGATGAGTAGTGGTGTAACTAATATAATCATAATAGTTACAGGTAACCTAATATAGACTAAGTTAATTCATAATATGTTATTCGAATCCACGGTATTATAATAAAATATAATAGTCAAATAATAGGCTCAATCATATCAAATAAGTATTCGTTTCGTAATAACATAAGGTGATTAACTTTTTTAATACGCCCATTAAAGTATGAAGGGAAATTTAATCACCGTTTCAAGTAAGTTGTTATTTTTAATAGTTTAGGGCGATTATTCGTGCGATTAAATATTCGTTTAATTGAGTACTGTTACTAATATTACCCAATTAAAAATAATAGTTATGATATTATATTATCAGCAAAGCATTATATTCAATAACATGATTACTAAGAAATGACACTAATATAACATCTCTATTCTAAAGGGTAAGGTACTGGAGAAAATATTACTCAAGTCCGGTGAAATGTACTGATCCTTCTCTCATGAAATATTCGGGAGTAACAACCAAGGACTAACGTCCCAATAAAAACATGCAAATAGTGCTGGTTACTGATTGTGAGCGATAGTATCTTATGAATTTAATTCATAATATATACAATTATTATATAATGTTCAGCGCTACTTTGAAAATTGACATATAACCAGAATATGTAATTTAATTTTTATCAACGTTAATAAATAAAAAGTACATTTTCATTTACTGTCATGATACAATTTTGTATAAAAACAATTATTGTAGTAGAATATCTTGTATTTTAACATTAAACACAAATTAACTTTAGTGCCATCTACCATAAATTACGTCACACCATTATTGGAAAACAAAAAATATTTCTTGTATTATTTGCTTGTTCTCTGGCAGCACAGTGTGCATTATGGGAGCAATGAGCTGTTTTTGCACAAATATTAGTTGTTCTGCTATAATATTACCCATACCAACATATTTGCGACAACGATTGACGCATAATAGCGAAACATAATAAATATGTTATAAATATGTGTTAAATGATTTAAAGATCAACTTCTGCCGATTTTCTGACATATAAGTAATTGCACATAAAATTCCACCTCTCACAAATGCACAACAAACTTATCTAACAATAATTTTTAAATGTATATATACCTACAGTTTCACTGGATGATTATTTTTTTAAAATAAATAATTGTGTTCGTACTAAAACCACAGTCATATGTTAGGTCTGGCAACTTACTGTCATTTTGCTAAATTTCCTTGGACGATTCCATGAAACCCAGAAAATTTTTTTCAAAAAATCTGACGAAATATATTTCAAGATCTTTTAGTTTTGAGCCAATAAAAGGAGAAAAGTAAACTTTAACAAAGATGGAATCAAGATCAGGCCAAAGATCTGCTATCAGTTGTCCTACCACGCCATTTGATACAAAACGTACTTCAACGCTCTCTGTTAGCCAGATCCCGAACTACAGCCAGTTCTCCCACTAACCCAAATTTTTGTTGTTTTCGTGTTGTTACTAATCTGTATTAATAAAACTAAGAACATGGGATGCGTGTGAGTAGTTGTGAAGAATTTGTATGTTATTTCACGCCACATATTTCTAACTCAAGCTGCTTAGTATCAGTAATAGCAGAATAACTTGACGCGCGGTGCGTTACCAGAGCTGGTTTTTGTTGGAATTTTGTGCCCGGCGCCATAGCTCCGCGGTGAGCTAATGAGTTGTGGGTCGTTCGGTCGATGGCCCAGGGACTCTGGTTAACACTCCGTCAATTAGTTACCTGATTTCTGTTACACTCGGTACATATGATGTCGAGGCTGTTAGCTGCCTCGCATGCCTGTGTTAATTAATAAATNAGAATAACTTGACGCGCGGTGCGTTACCAGAGCTGGTTGATGTTGGAATTTTGTGCCCGGCGCCATAGCTCCCGCCACTCGATTACTCAACACCCAGCAAGCCAGCTGCCGGGTCCCTGTCTGGTTAACACTCCGTCAATTAGTTGCCTGATTTCTGTTACACTCGGTACATATGATGTCGAGGCTGTTTGCTGCCTCGCATGCCTGTGTTAATTAATAAATAAAACTACTTACGATATGAAATAAAGTTCTCGGCACTTGCTTTATTTGCAGAGTTATTTATTCATTACAATTCGAGAATGAATACACAAATTAAGTACTACAATATCCTTAACGGCCCTGAAACTGTTAACACGTGGTTTTAAGTTGAGAAAAGCGATTGCGTTAAAACCCTCTCATGAGAGTGTGGTGGCTTAACCCTCAGTACATTAAATAAATTAAATTGTTCCGGTAATGAATATTAACTCTTGCAATGAAAATGAGTTCAGCCTACTTGTCGGCACTGAGGGCTTTTTTTTTTTTATTAAGCCATTCCTAGCAAAAATACTGACTGGTTTTAAGTTCTATGTGTTGTTGTTTTGTTGCAANTTTTTTTTTTTATTAAGCCATTCCTAGCAAAAATACTGACTGGTTTTAAGTTCTATGTGTTGTTGTTTTGTTGCAATAACCAGTTTATGTTTGAACTATTTATTAAATTTACTGGAATGCTTTTGATTGTAAAGTGTTATGATATAGGAAAAGAGTGTTCACTTGATGTGCTTACTAGGTAAAGGATTTAATCTTTATTCTGATCTTTCTTTGT
>NQII01006059.1:0-39566 GCA_002778355.1 Clitarchus hookeri
TCACATTTTTTCCAGTATTAGACACTAGAATGTGTTTGTAACTTATGTTTCAACCACCAGAGATAACTTACTGTCAGCAAGAGTGCTAACGATCTGTACCGAAAGGTAACGAGGTTATGTCAATTGTCATATATAATTTTTAATTATATTTTTAATGTAGTTATTTTTATTAAAAATAATTTTTATTTAAAGCAGGGGTTTTTTTTTTTATAAATAAAACAGTGCATACTTTCTTTTAGTCTAATTTAAACTAAATGGAACATTTGCTTTTACTGTTTGTTTTGTGTTTTTCAAGGNAGTGCATACTTTCTTTTAGTCTAATTTAAACTAAATGGAACATTTGCTTTTACTGTTTGTTTTGTGTTTTTCAAGGCACTGTTCCCCAGTGAGTCTTGATTTCCGTAGTTAATCGGTATAAAGCTTAAAACACTGTTTGCAGACATGAACTTTGTTGTACCCATTCGAGGTAATGCGCGAATTAATCAGCCTCGAAAAGTTTTTTATGTAACAATAATGTGAAATATTCGTAGTTTCGTCCTTCACCGTTAGAAGATCGATATGTTCAGGTTTCTCATTCATAGCCACACATGTTGGCNAATATTCGTAGTTTCGTCCTTCACCGTTAGAAGATCGATATGTTCAGGTTTCTCATTCATAGCCACACATGTTGGTACTACTTTTCCCTTGGCATTCAGCGAGTACACATTTACAGACACACTAGTGTTGTTGTTCTCAAAGACACTTATTTGCTATAGAGAAGCCGAATAATCCAGTCCGCTAAGATCAAACGTTTTTTCCACCTCAGCTTACCTCTTTTCCACACGCTGCAGATGCGATGACTTNAATATTCGTAGTTTCGTCCTTCACCGTTAGAAGATCGATATGTTCAGGTTTCTCATTCATAGCCACACATGTTGGCACTACTTTTCCCTTGGCATTCAGCGAGTACGCATTTACAGACACACTAGTGTTGTTGTTCTCAAATACACTTATTTGCTATAGAGAAGCCGAAAAATCCAGTCCGCTAAGATCAAACGTTTTTTCCACCTCAGCTTACCTCTTTTCCACACGCTGCAGATGCGATGACTTNAATCCAGTCCGCTAAGATCAAACGTTTTTTCCACCTCAGCTTACCTCTTTTCCACACGCTGCAGATGCGATGACTTAACAAATCCAGCCAACACTGACCACTCATAGTTGTTGGGATTGATTACTGCACGTTTGTGTTTGATAAAGTCGGGAAGGTCAACATACGTCGATAACTGTGAAGGTTTCATCTCTATGTTACATGGGGGAAGCCCCTTGCACATATTCATATGCACCCTTAGACAATCCGTCCATGAAATCGACACCCCACATTTCGAACACGTCTACCTTTTTTTGGGTGGGACTCTTTGTACAGCCATGTCTTTCATGTCGTCGTGCATTGCTGCTACCAGCAAAGCGACACTTAAAAGTCTGAATGGTTCAGCAGAGGTGGTTGACCATACAATTGTTTCTGAAACAAATGTCGATGGTCCAGTTGGCNTAAAAGTCTGAATGGTTCAGCAGAGGTGGTTGACCATACAATTGTTTCTGAAACAAATGTCGATGGTCCAGTTGGCGATACAGTTACCTCAGCTGAAGAACGAAACGACACTTCTGCAGTTCCCATGTCAAACATTCCCGAAGACCATGGAAATACCGCTAGACACATAGGAACCTCGGCCATACGTGCAGATGAAATGACTGAAGAGGAAGGAGTTGATAGCACTGCTGGTACCATGCCCATGCAGTCGGCAATGGTGATATTGTAGGCAGGTCACCAGAAGTTGCTGGCACTGCTAGGTACCACACACGAAGAAGTCGATGGCACAGCTGGTACAACACACGAAGAAGTCCATCGCACGGCCGTAGATCCCATTATCTCTGGAATGTCCGAAGACATCACGGATACTGAATATGTTGTCGACCGTGAAAGTTGGATGAGATCATCCATGCCTCCACACTTTTGTCTATGATCTGCTGATCTTCCACAAGGAGCCATTATTTATACCGATAGAATCCCCCCTTCCCCTTTTTCACCTCTTTCTCATCACTTTCTCTCACCACCCATTTCCATTAATTCTTCATTCTTTGTTTGCATTTTTTGTGACAGTTACAATATAAACAGCGTTTATTTATGAATTTACTGATGCTTAATGAAAGTATAAACAACTTAATACAACAAGGCCAAAAGGAAATTTAAAAGTAAATCTGCAAAACTTAAAATATTTATTTGCGCACGTTGTCCCGAATTTGAGATGACTTTATGTAAAAACTTTCTAATCTCCTTTGTAAACTCCAATTATTTGTGGTGTCTTTACCTGATTTTGCCAAGGCGTAGCGCTGGGGAGCGGACGATCTGGGTCCGAATCACAGCCGGGTTTCCAACTTACTTTGTATCAACCGAAACTGTTTAATGTTTGTAGAAACAAGCAAATCTTTAGTTTCACTAAACAAACCTTTATTTGGGACAACCAAATGAGAACCACAAAACAATTTGGTCACAACATCAAAATATTTCACTGCCCCTATACAAACAATTAATTTGGTTGCGCTAAACAAACTTAGTTTTTTTCAACATTACCTTTTTCTCAGTGCACGTGTTTCCGCTCGCAACGTGGTTCCTCATCAATTGTAAATTATTTAAAATTAATGAGTTGGAACAATATTTTAATAAACATGTAGGTGGGGCTTAACGTCTCGTCGACAGCGAGGCCAATACAGACAAATTTTAAGAAACAGCACTGGAGCATGTCACTCCATGATTTTTGATTAAAAGTTACATAGCGAACGAAATGTTTCTTGCGTCTCTTGTTACGTGGATACTCGATTAGATCAATACGCATGCCGGGCGAGTGTATATACTGCTTGTGCAAGGCANGCGTCTCTTGTTACGTGGATACTCGATTAGATCAATACGCATGCCGGGCGAGTGTATATACTGCTTGTGCAAGGCAGTAATTTAAAAAGTAATAAAATTACGCACACACAGAGACTATCATATCTGAAAATAAATTAATTATCTAAAAAAAAAAAAATATTGTCCGGAAGTTATCTATTGCTCGTGCATCCCTGTTTCAGGCGCTTGCAATCATGTTTCCCCCATCAAAGCACCACTCACCTACTGTTTTTTGCATGACATAACTTTAATGCGATGTGCGTCATTGAATTAACGGGTGCGTGCCAGCGGCCAATATGCGCGCGTGTGCGTGTTTTCGCGGAGGCAAATTTAATCGCCACCCTCTCCCGTTATGCATGTTCCGGAACGAAATTGATAAATAAATTGGCCGCGTTTGTCACGGCGCTTGCAACGCGGCAAGGGGCGGCGCGAGTGTGGCCCGGGCACGATCAACTAGTTCGGCCGTGATTGGGATCTCGCTGAGTACCCGACTCCCTCCGATACTCGACCTCCGACCCCTCGCGGGGGAAAAACAGGCGTTATTTACATTCGCGTGATCAGATACGACGCAAATGTGTTGGGAGCATTGTGACCGATGGGAAACCACGCCCAAAGAATACTAATGAACGAACGAAATGCAGCAGGGAGTTTGAGGAGGCCCGGCAGTGTAAATGTTACAATTTAGAAATGTACAATTATCAGTATTTTCCGAGCGACTGTTGATGTGCTACCGAGCCGCTGTGTGGAATTTTAAAACGTGTCACGTTTTGGTCGGTGTACTGGCTCGAAGTTTCCCGCGCATGCGCTGTGATGTGGGCTGAGCCAGAGCGGAACCCCGCCAATGAGAAGTGGACTGTCACGTCTAGCTGTCCACGCTGGACCCCTGACATTCCCACAAATGTTTCAGGCTCATGTTTGCCTACTGTTACTCGTCGAAAATCCCGTGTTTATGTTTGGTAAGGTTCAATTACCAGTGTGTATTTCACGAAAACTGAATGGCACAGCGAAGATAAGGCAAACGAACCCGATTGGTGTCCTACGAGGAAACAGTAGCAACATGCGATAACTAATGCCCAAATCTGTTTTATTTAGTTACTCGCGAGAATAACTCAGAAATAGTTTTCACGGCATTACGCAATCAGTCTGTGATCGAGTATGTATATTGAAGGGATCATCATGTCATTTCATTTCGATACACTTGATCCTCTACGCCCTCTCTGGGCGCTGTTCTCTCTAGACCAACAGGGAATGATTTTTTTTNTCATTTCGATACACTTGATCCTCTACGCCCTCTCTGGGCGCTGTTCTCTCTAGACCAACAGGGAATGATTTTTTTTAATATTTCTGTACTTGTCTGCGAGTTCTTCGAAAATCAATAAAATAGTTGTGAATTCATGAAGTATGGGTGGCTTGTAAACTAATTGTTGGTTTCGTTATACATTTCTGTGAATTTGCGTGTTGTTATTTAAGTGATTACATATTTAGTAGATTTACAGAGAGACCAGGAGAAAATGAAGCACATGAAAGTAGAATTAATGGCAGCAACAGTTTTAGTATTAATTTAAATAATATGTTGAAACGTTTTCAACTGACAAATCTCTTTACTCAGACAAGTGAACCACCAATAGCCCGGAAAATGAAGACCATATGAGAAGAGATCGTCAACAACGTAATTTATGGTCAAGAATACGAAATCAGTATACCCAGAGACTCCGAATTTTACTTTATCCACCNATCGTCAACAACGTAATTTATGGTCAAGAATACGAAATCAGTATACCCAGAGACTCCGAATTTTACTTTATCCACAATTTATGATTGGACTACACGTCGGCAGAGGATCAATGAATTATCCCAAGCATGGAAAAATTTTGCAAGGGCAGTTCATTTTTTTTCGTCTTTTTAAGTTTAAAGTACGCCAACCTACGTAGATAAATGCAAGCAAGCTTTTATTTTTTCAGACGCTAGGNTTCGTCTTTTTAAGTTTAAAGTACGCCAACCTACGTAGATAAATGCAAGCAAGCTTTTATTTTTTCAGACGCTAGGAAATCATAATATTTCCTTTTTGAAGCAAGCCTGTGTTTGTAGTGTAATAGTGTGTCCGAGGTTGTCGGTTTGATTTTCGTAATCGGCACTGTCAATCTTTTATTTCAAATGATTGTCCATTGCTTTTCAGGGAAATTGACAAATACTATTAAATTACGTGAATACACACACATTCTCGCATTGCTAAAAGTACGGTTGTCATTTAGTATCTAACTTGAAAACGAAAATTATTTAATAAGGACTGTTATATATATATATATATATGTAGAGTTTATTTTTCAAGTATATCCTATTTTACATAACAGTTTACTCTTTAAATACGAATCAGTGAAAAATCACCTAGTGTAATCTGAGTAATTGAATAGGTAAGAAACGTGGAACTGGGAAAAAGTCAGGTGTAACTAAATTAATTGGTAAAAAGTAGTAACCGATGCTATCGGAAGACGTTGCTGGTAAATCACTGGAATATTTCCACTGAAGTTTAAGTAATGTTTAATTGATCACTAGCCATTCTGAAAAATTTATCATTATATACCAATGATCAGTCCAATAGATTCATTGAAGTATCAGTGGTATTTGTCAAAGTTATCAGTGGCAGTACTGGAAAATCAGTCATAATTTATTTTATTTTAACGCAGCCATTTCACTAAAATTTTGATGACGTGCGTTTGATTTCTCAGTCGTAATACAGGAAATCAATAATATTTTTTTTCATCAGTGCGACTATTTCACTGGAATTTCGGTCACATTTGTCTAATTTATTAGTGGCAATACTGGGAAATCAGTGAATTTTCTTTTCGTCAGTGCAACAATCTCACTGGCATTTCTGTCGTATTTGTCAAATTTATCAGTGGTGACACTGGGAAATCAGTCAATTTATTTTTGATGAATGTGTCCATATCACTGAAATTTTAGTCTCGTGTTTTCAATTTGTCAGTACTAACACAGGGAAATCTGTGAAAATTTATTTTTGATCACTGACTGCATCAATTTCACTGGAATTTCAGTCATATTTGTCTTATTAATCAGTAGCGATACTAGAAATAGAGTATTCATTCACTCAGATCAGTGAAGCAAATTTTTCAACAATGATAGTGGTCAATCTGTCACATTTTACTTTCGGACACTGTAATAATTTCATCAATAGCAATATAATTTATGTCCAGTGGTACCCAGAAATCAGAACTTTCAATCAGTGTACCAGCTACACTGAAGTTTTAGCCAGCATTTACAGTAAAAGTACAGATTTTTTGTATTTCACGAACCATATTAGAACTACTCTGATATTTCGGTGCTACTCTTTGTAGAGTGAAAATTTGCTCAGCAATCTAAATTAATATTTCAGCCATACATTCATTAAAATTTATCTTAAAGTACAGTAATCTCTCAGTTTAAAAACTTTCACTTTTATGATGAAAATTTTCTGACCCCAGCAAATGTCCTAAACTTTTCGGCATTTAATTTAATAACCTGTTCAGTTCAAAGACTACCTCCTACCTCTTTCTCGAGTTCCTTGAAAACCGTTAAACTAAAAGATTCTGTACCTAATAATGTTTCATTCAGAATAAAAAAAATGTAGGGAGACTTCCACACCTTTGTATGAACATTGTAAAAATTGTCCCTAAATGGCACAATTTGCTGCATTTCCAAATGAATGACATTCTCAGTTCATTCAATTATCATAAACATACACAAAAAGTTGTGAAGAGAAAAGTATTTTAGTAAACGTTTCAATTTATGTACAACCTAGTACTTGTGGCTTGGAAGACTGTTGTTTGTGATTAAATTACAATCACCATAGTAATATGGTGTATATTCTATCACGTAATCTCTTGGAGACAAATATAACTGATTAGTTATGTAACTATATATACCAGCAACGAATATATTTATTGAAGTACAGCTTATGTACAAGTCATGAATTGATTGTCATCAAATAATCATGATTCTGTATACTTCCAAAATATATGTCATTTTCAGTTTGTGTAAGTAAACACAACCGTATGGCTACAAATAAAACAATTTATTGCTGAAGTGCACAAACAGCACAGACTTCAAGGAATTGTTAAAATTAATAAAAAAATGCTTTTGAGAATGAATACTTAACAAATAATTACAACTTATTTTGAAACTGCGTATTCATAATAAGTAANAAAAAAATGCTTTTGAGAATGAATACTTAACAAATAATTACAACTTATTTTGAAACTGCGTATTCATAATAAGTAATTTAACAAGCAATATTTTGCAAAGCATTATTTGGAAATTAAACAGCAAGTAATTCTCATATCATTCACTATGAACTGAAAATCAGACCAAATCGTTAAGCCACTCTTGTTTTAAATATTGCTTACATGCAGACTACTATTTTCAGCCTGAAAATTAATACACACTCTTTACTGTCTGCAGAAACTGAAAATTACCTGCACAAGCAGTTGTAACTTGTTTCAACCACAAAGGGAATGTCAGCACTCATGAAAAAATATGCAAACCCATGTTTATAATTAGATTAATTTCTTACGTTTTTTTGGCTCTATTTGATACTAATGTAGTGATAATTTCTATTTTTTTTATTTATGCATTTTAACATTATTTTCTCAAGAAATGTAAAAAATTGATTTAATTTTGTTATTTTACAAACTACAAAAAAATTATGCTGTTGTCTATTATTTTTTTTAGATACTTCAGTTTCTTGATTACATAAAACCAGTATGTAAATTATTGATTAACTATCTAAGTTATTTACAAACTTGGCTACACTACTTACCGATACAACAGCTGTACCAATATAATTATGTTCTGGCTATATGTGTTGTGCAAACTTAATGAAATTTAAACAATATCAAACACACATATGTGATTTTATTTTCTTCCGAAATGACAGGATTGTGTCATCAGAAACTACAAAATATTGGTTGGATGGCTCTGCCACAGAGATAATGTACAGCTGTAAATTGCCACTGCTTGCTTCCTTCTTCTTTGTAACAATGTCTTGGAGGTTTGTACCATCCTGCAGCAGAACAAATCAATTGCGTTAATGCCAGCATAAAATATGCCACAGAAGAATATTATAAAAAAANTACCATCCTGCAGCAGAACAAATCAATTGCGTTAATGCCAGCATAAAATATGCCACAGAAGAATATTATAAAAAATCACATAATATTAAAACCCACTATCAATAGGTTAATTTACAAACACAGCTATAATACTGTTACTGATACANAAAAAATCACATAATATTAAAACCCACTATCAATAGGTTAATTTACAAACACAGCTATAATACTGTTACTGATACACCAGCAGTGCCGATGTTATAAGGGAACGATGATGCTGTGTGCATACTAGTACTGGGATAAAATAGACCAGTTAGACATATGTGGTTAGGATGAGGAATGCGGCAAAAAATTGATTTCGGAAAACTCAAACTCAGATGTTGGCCATCATGAGCGTATTTATTACTATCTGTCACCTGGGCTCAACAGCTGAACACAAACTGCCTGAAAGCAGCTAAATTACATTGTTTTGCCAGTGGCGAATAGGCAAAAGTGTAATGAGCACCAATCCAGCAGCGAGTGGTAAAAGCTGTAGTGCCTGTTAAGTCATGAAATTAATTAAAAGCAGGTATAACTTAATTTACTTTATCTTCAACATTGCCGAACTTCTCAGTTTAGGTGCTCACTACTTTTTGTGGTGCTTGCTTATTTTTATGTTAATTTTATCGTGTAATGGTGATTTATTAGTGGTACCATAAAAATTACAGTAATTTTCAAGTATGTCACATAAGTCACGGTTAAATTCCTTTCTTTTTGTATGCTACAAATAAATAAACCTGCACAGCATGCTTCACAAAAATGTTTTCTTTATTACAAACAATCAATTATGTAACAAATAGAAAAAACCGTACTATGATTTACGTTGCGGTTGCAAGCAGAAGTCTATTTTTACTAATATTTAAAGCTCTACATTTATCTTATATCTGTTAAAATAAATATAAATTTGGCACCAAAGCACCGACATCCATCAGTACAACCGTATCAACCAAGTACCTGTACACAAAAAAAATTCCATTTTTAGCCATAATTTTAAGAATTGTGCTACAGTACCAGTTTTCCCCTGAGCTAAATACTGAAAGAAACTGAAACAAAAATTCTAGTAGACAGAAAAAAAGTTTGATTGTTTTTTTATTAATAAGGCACATATGTAATATCTGAAACCATACTTAAGGATAGTATACACTATTAAATGAGGTTTTTACAGATTACGTTGTGCCAAAATAAAATAATTTAAAAAAATCTAGTGATGAGAGGGTTATCTGTTTCTTGGTTCTGTGTCTGTTCTGATCCCCTCTCATCTTTTCCCTGTTCTTCTGACAGTGGTATTGCATATACACCATCCAAATTTGTTTCATTACTTTATACAACTTTATTCACATGTAAAAGCTAAATTCTAATACTTATAGTTACCCATTTTCCACATTGGTTTTTACAGAATTTTGTAATACTTTTATTTAAAAAAATTTATAAATTGTATTAAAAACTATAAAAAAGGCTTTGGAAGTGGGAATAACCACTGTTTTAGTCTTAATAATTTGTTTGTTTTGTGAATTACCAAATCTCTTGATGCTAGACGTACTTTCGATACACCATGTGATATTCATCCACCACAATAATTGCGTATCATATTTGACATTACAAATATGTATCAAGCCAAACGTTATTCCAAATACCCGACCAATTTGAAATACCTTGACACCCAACTAAATAGTCTACATACTGCAAAAAAATAAAACGTTTTTTATCGGCGATATCAAAGTCAAACAGATTTATTGATATTCTGTTGTTTATACGTGGGCTTTCTTAAGTCATGTTCAGTTTTGTCAACCAAAATACTTATGAACAAGTTATCTAATCATAACGAAATTCAAAAACATTGTATTGGAAAATTATCAAAAAATATCTGGAGACCTTAAATGTTTTAGTTAGCTTATGGACATTGCAAATGGCACTAGACACAATAATGACACAGATAGTACAGGCATTTATTATCTGGGAATTTGCAGGGGGTAATCGAATCAAATCCATAAATATAGAAGAGCTCAGAAAGTCACAGAAATTATAAATCCCTTTTAAGGGTGCCACATGTTTTGCGCACAGACTATGTCCCAAAAGGGTTTGAAATCAGTGATTTTTAAACAATCTATTTCAGCTGCACAAAATCTGTGTTCACACAAAATAATCTCACTTCAGACACATATCTTTCAATGCATTGTGCATATTGCAAGCATTATTAAAAGCCCTTAGAAATTGCCTAAACTAGGAGACTGCTGTATTTTAACAATATTCAGTGTGAATACAATTGAAGCTATTCAGCTTGGCATTTGATCTTACAACAAAATTTCCAGCAATAAAATTAAATGTGTGAACGCTCAAGCTATTAAATGACCAAAAGCATCCACACCAGTTCAGATCCTTGCGCTTGGTAGTGATGGATCACTTGAGATGCCATTACCATCCTCATCGCTCCCTTGCTTCTAACGCTTAAAATAGCACCAGGTAGGCGGAACATCAACTATGGTAAACCTGAAAATCTGAACTACACTGTGTGGCTATGTTGGGATGCTGGAAGTTCTCAGTTTCAACATCTTATGTTAAGAAAATTTGGTGTCAAAAATGTATGCTAAGTCTGCACAAATCCTTACAATAGCACTTCAATAGAGGATATTTTATTAATATATCTAGTGCCCCTGATTTTTGCAAAAAAAAATTTCTGCACAATAAATATACTATCCAACTATCCTATGTCTGAACTTGCCACTTTCATTTGGTAACTGGCTGCTTGTTCCTTAAAGAATACCTTTCTCACTTGATAGAATCAATCAGTATTTGGTATCTTACGACACTTAACATGCACAATTCATAAGCAAACCCCTCAGATCAACAACAGTTGAAATAATCCAATCAAGGAAATGAATCTGAACTTATGTGTTTTCAAAAACAACTAGTTATCAAATCTTTTTGTGAATATCAGAGGGCCCTAAGCATATCCATATATGTAGTCAGACTACAAAGAGCCATGTATACAACCCCTGACAAACAAAACAATACAATTGAAACAAGAAACTTTATAGTAACATGGCCAAAGGTATGATCACCTTATTCATGTATCGGTCAAGGGAAACTGTGAAATTAGTAAAAAAATAAATATTTGGCAAATTTTGCAAATTCACTCATGTGAATTAAAGAAAACCAAAGCAAAAAAAAAATGTTNAAAAAAATAAATATTTGGCAAATTTTGCAAATTCACTCATGTGAATTAAAGAAAACCAAAGCAAAAAAAAAATGTTAGCATTCATAAATTTTTGCTTAGCATTCGAAATCAACTTTAAAAGATGGAGCTACTTTATATCCACCGTTACCCAATTTACTGGGTGCATGGCAGTCAGTGTACCCAATAAAATATATGCAGGTAGGGAAGTGATATTTTTCAAAGGATAACTTCAAAAGTTCTCAGACAACAATAAACAGCCTATACAAGCAAAATGGCTAATCTTAAACATACAGAACTTTGCTCTAGTCGTAAAAAAAATTACTTTACTTTACATGTGAATAATAGAGAGTTGCATAGGGTGCAGGCGTCCAAACCTGCTTTTTAATATAAAAATTGTTGAGTGAAAATACAATAACTTTGTGAAAGCATTTGAATGGCTAAATTGCAGTAATGACTTCAATGATAACCTGTAATCTGTCGTATTATGTTTTGGAAACCGATTCTTAGGTGAACTGATCTGAATTCTCGCCATGTTATCAAATATCTTGCACAAGATTGTGCTAGTTTTGACTTTGTCCAAGCTTTGCCATGCTAAGTAGGTCGGAAGTTGAATATCNATATCTTGCACAAGATTGTGCTAGTTTTGACTTTGTCCAAGCTTTGCCATGCTAAGTAGGTCGGAAGTTGAATATTGAGATTAAGTTATTTAATTTTACTTGCATATACTTATTTTCCAACCTTACTAGTATTGGCCGAGAATCAAAAAGTTGAATAATACTGCCAGAGATCTATTTGACACTCAAGTTGAGTATGATTGCAACATATATCAAGTCAGTGAACTTGCAAGTCAAATTTGGATGCTATCCGTTTTCTTCAAACTACAACAAAATTAGCTGTCATTTAGTGATTGGTTGCGGGATTATTGAATTGTGCTTCTTTCATCCGTTTCATAATTCTTCTCAGTGAACAGTTTGTTAAGTGGAAAATATTGATATCGCAATGCCTATTTGAAATACTTTGCAGCGAATGGAGATAATACAGACAGCTGTTAGTATTCCACATGCTTGTCTAATATAAGGATGTTCCGCACATTACGTGGTTCACATGGTAACATGCATGCGTATGGTCATTTTCAGCTTGTATAAACTGTGCACAAATAAATTANAAATTAAATGTGTGAACGCTCAAGCTATTAAATGACCAAAAGCATCCACACCAGTTCAGATCCTTGCGCTTGGTAGTGATGGATCACTTGAGATTCCATTACCATCCTCATCGCTCCCTTGCTTCTAACGCTTAAAATAGCACCAGGTAGGCGGAACATCAACTATGGTAAACCTGAAAATCTGAACTACACTGTGTGGCTATGTTGGGATGATGGAAGTTCTCAGTTTCAACATCTTATGTTAAGAAAATTTGGTGTCAAAAATGTATGCTAAGTCTGCACAAATCCTTACAATAGCACTTCAATAGAGGATATTTTATTAACATATCTAGTGCCCCTGATTTTTGCAAAAAAAAAAATTGTGCACAATAAATATACTATCCAACTATCCTATGTCTGAACTTGCCACTTTCATTTGGTAACTGGCTGCTTGTTCCTTAAAGAATACCTTTCTCACTTGATAGAATCAATCAGTATTTGGTATCTTAAGACACTTAACATGCACAATTCATAAGCAAACCCCTCAGATCAACAACAGTTGAAATAATCCAATCAAGGAAATGAATCTGAACTTATGTGTTTTCAAAAACAACTAGTTATCAAATCTTTTTGTGAATATCAGAGGGCCCTAAGCATATCCATATATGTAGTCAGGCTACAAAGAGCCATGTATACAACCCCTGACAAACAAAACAATACAATTGAAACAAGAAACTTTATAGTAACATGGCCAAAGGTATGATCACCTTATTCATGTATCGGTCAAGGGAAACTGTGAAATTAGTAAAAAAATAAATATTTGGCAAATTTTGCAAATTCACTCATGTGAATTAAAGAAAACCAAAGCAAAAAAAAAATGTTAGCATTCATAAATTTTTGCTTAGCATTCGAAATCAACTTTAAAAGATGGAGCTACTTTATATCCACCGTTACCCAATTTACTGGGTGCATGGCAGTCAGTGTACCCAATAAAATATATGCAGGTAGGGAAGTGATATTTTTCAAAGGATAACTTCAAAAGTTCTCAGACAACAATAAACAGCCTATACAAGCAAAATGGCTAATCTTAAACATACAAAACTTTGCTCTAGTCGTAAAAAAAATTACTTTACTTTACATGTGAATAATAGAGAGTTGCATAGGGTGCAGGCGTCCAAACCTGCTTTTTAATATAAAAATTGTTGAGTGAAAATACAATAACTTTGTGAAAGCATTTGAATGGCTAAATTGCAGTAATGACTTCAATGATAACCTGTAATCTGTCGTATTATGTTTTGGAAACCGATTCTTAGGTGAACTGATCTGAATTCTCGCCATGTTATCAAATATCTTGCACAAGATTGTGCTAGTTTTGACTTTGTCCAAGCTTTGCCATGCTAAGTAGGTCGGAAGTTGAATATCGAGATTAAGTTATTTAATTTTGCTTGCATATACTTATTTTCCAACCTTACTAGTATTGGCCGAGAATCAAAAAGTTGAATAATACTGCCAGAGATCTATTTGACACTCAAGTTGAGTATGATTGCAACATATATCAAGTCAGTGAACTTGCAAGTCAAATTTCGATGCTTTGAGATAGTGAACTAAATAAATAAAGCCCCAGAAAACATTACATGCTGACTTACCAAAGTTTTATTATTTTTTCTCAATTTCACCTACCATGATTTGTGAATTTTATGTTACTTACCTTATAGGTATGCGCTGAATCGAAAACAATAACTTGGAATATTAGGCAACATTATGTATTATTCGAAATGTATTCCGACAACAAAATCTGAAACCGCCTCACGACAGACTTTATTCCGGCAAAGAGATAGTGACTCATGCAACGTATCATCATGAAGGTTTGGTTTGTGTTAATTTGCTACATTTGGTGTTCTGATAGTGTAATAACTGTTAACTGAACGGTAGTACTGGTTTTATGCAAAATCTCAGACAGAATACAAATAAAATATTAATTGTAGTACATTTCGTTGTATTGAATTAGTATTCGGATGCTATCCGTTTTCTTCAAACTACAACAAAATTAGCTATCATTTAGTGATTGGTTGCGGGATTATTGAATTGTGCTTCTTTCATCCGTTTCATAATTCTTCTCAGTGAACAGTTTGTTAAGTGGAAAATATTGATATCGCAATGCCTATTTGAAATACTTTGCAGCGAATGGAGATAATACAGACAGCTGTTAGTATTCCACATGCTTACCTAATATAAGGATGTTCCGTACATTACGTGGTTCACATGGTAACATGCATGCGTATGGTCATTTTCAGCTTGTATAAACTGTGCACAAATAAATTATGTTTTTGTTTGAACGAAATCGGTTGAGCAGTTTTCATTTTAGGCAAACATAACCTCAAAACGCCCCCCCCCCCTCTTCCACACACACAGGCACACACACACACTGCAATGCTCATAACATTATGGAAAGTTGTAGCACGGTTTGCATAAAGAACATGCATTAGCTCTATCTTATCACCTTACATCGGGTATTATATCACAGTGAAGTAAGGTTGCCCCGCTCCGTTTTAGTGCAAAATATTATTCTTCACGCTGCTAATGTAAGACAGAATATATGACCATGCTATTGTGGACACATTTTACAGGTAATAGTATTTTGCAACATATTTGGTNGGTTTGCATAAAGAACATGCATTAGCTCTATCTTATCACCTTACATCGGGTATTATATCACAGTGAAGTAAGGTTCCACCGCTCCGTTTTAGTGCAAAATATTATTCTTCACGCTGTTAATGTAAGACAGAATATATGACCATGCTATTGTGGACACATTTTACAGGTAATAGTATTTTGCAACATATTTGGTTAAAAATGCCTTACCGCCTTTTTGTGGCATAAAATTGATTTTGACTCGAGAAAATTTTATACCTGACTTTACACTGTAAAATCAAACTCACTCACCCATCTCAAATCTTTAGTGCTCTTGTAAAAAAACGAAAGGAAGCACCAATAATAAACGGTTTTCATCAGGAAACCTTACTTATTCAGACAATACTGTATTCATTTCTTAGATTTGAAAGTATTTGTGTTACTGAAAACATGACAGCAACCTAATGTAATTGTATGTAAACTTTTGCGTGGTTTTTGTGACATGTGATTCCAAACAAAGAATTTTTTTAATACCGTTGTTTTAGTGATTGCATATTAGGTGTACTTCAGACGTAGAAGTATTTCAGCACACATTTCATGACTTTAAATATATGTATGGAATGCTAACACGTGTCTCACGCCAGGAGAATGCACACAATTACTCGTTACTAAATAAAGTGCTGGCGACAATTCTCTTCTGAAATGTTAGCAGTATCCTTTTAACAAATTTTTAACATTTCAGGAATTATGTTACTTGTCCCTTAAGGCTATCACCTACCTGTTGATTGAACTGCGTTGCAGTGTCTGAACAAACAAGGGCTGTTGAGTACTTTCAAAATAGCACGCACGTTAGAAACACCGTTTCAGAGTACGCAATGGCTTTTTCAAAGCGCTGTATCTAAAATATACGTATCAAGTGCATACAAAACTACTCAAGGGTCTAGCACTCNCAATGGCTTTTTCAAAGCGCTGTATCTAAAATATACGTATCAAGTGCATACAAAACTACTCAAGGGTCTAGCACTCTACTTTCTTACAGATTTTTTATTAGTATAATAGAAGGGTCACTGCTGAAAGTCCCATAGGTATACGCAGTGCGACGAGAACACTGCACGCCAGTTCAGAGCCTCGCACTTAGCGGCGATGGGGCACTTTATGCTCGTGGCAGTGTCGCCCTTATCGCTCCCGCACTGCTCGGCCTCAAACGTGGAAAAAACCCCATGTTGGCGGGAGTCTTAAGCTGATGCTACATGATACCTGGTTCTGTACTTGGTCTTGTACAAGCCTCCATAAGGCGTGGTGCACGAGCCAGTATGCCAGCTGCTGTGCAGGCCAGCATGGAAGATTCCCATTACATGATAGAAGTCGACGTACAAGCTTTGTAAATACTCTGTGGGTGCGCAGACAAGTTTATGGTTCATAGAAAATATTAAACCCACTTTGAGAACTGCTTTTAACTACTAACTTGTAACGTTGCAGTTTTCCAGGTGTTATATTTATTATATTTATATTTGTTTTCAGAATATTTGGTTGTGTAGACAATTACAACAAATTTAATTTAATTTCCAATTTAAGCTTTATTAACTGATTTAATTTAAGAGCAGTGTAATTTTTGGTTATATTACAAGTTTGTTGACATATACATCATTTGTAGGTTGTATTTAATATGTAATTAGAGGATATAACGTATTTTTCATTCATTCCTGAGAGAGTAGTAAGTATTGCATGTTGTAAATCACGTGATCGAAAGAAAAGTATCCTGGTTGGCTCTCGTCTCGCCATTGCTGATTGGTGGAGAAAGGTGGCATGGTCAAACGACAGTCAATCAGGGACCAGGTTACAACAAAAATTGCGATGAAGTTCTAAGTCGAACGTTTTTCTTTAACAGAACTAATACAACCACCATCAAGAATGAATGGGTGATTGAGATTGAGAAGTTTTTAAAGGATTAAGTAGTAAAAAGGTTTTATGGGGGAGGTAGAATCAATGGCTTTACTTCTATAACTGTTTCGGACTAAACAGTATCTTCCATTAAATTATTTTCGCCTACGTACGTAGCCATTAGGGTGTTGGCAACTACGTGATTGCCTCCAACTACGTGTTTGCAAAAAGTTCATCTTATGATAGCTGCAAAATTTTTTCAGTTCCATCCTCGATATTGTAAATAGAGTGATAATTTTTTGCAGAAAAAGAACGAATCGATAAAATTGGAGAACATAATTTTGGCCTTCTATTTCTTCTGAAATGATACAACTGGTGACCTATACGTTTGGCTGATATATATATTTTCGGAAACTGAGCAATTCACCAGATAGAATAACTACACCCGGGGAAGAGATTTTGCAACACATCTAGGCTACGGAAGAGCTGAGATGCGGTATCCAGAAGAATGCTGAGCTCAATCGACATCACAACGGAAATACGTTGACAGAAGCTGTACGTACCACACCGAGGGACATTGTGTGTTTCATTTCATACAAATCACAAAATGTACTTATGTTGTCTCCTGTCATCCGATTGGCTATCGTCTGATCATGACACATCTATCCACCAATCAGCAATGGCGAGATGAAAGACAATCAGGGAAATTTTATTTAATACTTTTGTTTAATAAATATTTAATGCTGACCTTCCTCTAGGAGCGAAATGAAAAATAGAATAAAAATATGAATACTGAATGCTGTCTAGAAACACATTAAAAATACTTACACGTGATCTCTATGTGAATAAACTATTAAGATAACCAAGGATTATACTGTTAACTCATATAATAAAACGTAATTTGTAAATTATAATAAATAAATCTACAACATAAACAAGTACTCTGTAATCTTATATGATTAAAATATATGTGACCTTCGTTAAACATAAGCCCCAAAAATTTAATGTTTCATAACACCCTCTTGGTTTTGAACATATTTTATAAATTTGTTACAAACTGAAATAAATCTAAGTGTTAATACACTATAGTTGCTGCAATATGACGTTAACATTTAAATTCAAAATTTACAACAGTTCATTAATTAAAATTAAACATTAACTTACAATTTCTTCTATATGACTCTTTCAGTTGCCAAAACCTGTATACCATTGGTTTTTCAAAAACAAAATTACCTGGTTTAGCTAAGTTAATTTTACATTATCTTTATAAATCTTTTGAGACTTCATATCATCCACAGTTATATTAACAATTACATTTATATTCTACTAATTATAAAACATCTGGTTTTATCACCACTCAACTATGTGACTTTTGTTATATAAAACAATTAATTACAACTACTGTGTAATACCAGCTATACATAGCACTCTACCCATTTAACTCAATTTACACATTCTCTTTAAATCATAATTTACATCTATAATTATTTTTATGGCCTGATAAATGTCACAAATATCTTCATTATACAAAAAAATTCATTTTCTAATACATTTATAGGTTATGTGACTTACATGTAATTTGATAATTTCGTTTGTGTACACCATCCTAAGAACATATAAAAATTATTAACATAATAATGATACAGTTTTACTTACATTTGGTTTCCAGTTTTGCTATAAATTTTTCTTTAAAAATTTCTTTATGATCATTTAAGTTTGAATTGAGTATTGTCTTTAGTAACCTCTACTATCTTCTTTTTAATTTTCTATACATTTTTAAGCTGTTTTCTTATTAAAGAAGACATTCATTGTTTGTATAACAAAATTTTCCTTTCATTAAAATTTACGTCTCTTATATTATGATTTTGCTTCAAAAATTGTTTTCCAGAAAATCAGGTTCATTGTATACGCAGAATGTTCAATAAGCAAGTGTTAGGCCTATTATTTACATTATTTCTTTTTATTTTTCACTACATCACATACCAATACGGAAAGGTTAGGTTCTAATGATTTTTAACAAAATTGCATAACCGTTTTTTGGATCTTATTCATTAAGTAATGATAAACGATTAATAAACAGTTCAGCAACTGTGATGCTACTATCGCACGGTGGCACGACTACTACAAAATATAGAAAAATGTTTTGCTTCAAAACCACGTGTCGTTTCGGCCTATATAAACACACTTTATCCCAAAAGAAACAAGGGGAACTAAAACAATTTAGCCCACCTCTGCCCGAAAACTTTTACACAACGTGTTAACTAAGAAATTAATTAAATAATATAATAATTCAATATTAACTTTAAAAATATAACAAAAAGCCATTACACACACAAAAAACCCCGCGCGAAGACAACGAAGATGAACACACATGACACGACAAACAAAGCAGCGCGTTTTAGATGTCTCCGGGATACCAACATAAACTAATTAAATAATAACATTTCCTATGGCACCTGCAATACGAAAAGGTATGTTTGAAATACCCGCGAATAAGTTTAAATGTTAAAGAATTGACTACAAAATAAAATAAACACTTAAAATATACCAGAGTGCATAACAAGTGATAAAAAAAAAATTATGTTTCCAAAATTAAAACTCTAGATTGTTTTAACTGTTTTTCTTCCCGAAAATTGTTTCAGCAAAGCTTCAAATTAAAAATCGACAAATTAGAACATTTTACATGATATTCTTCTTAAAACAAAAATTATGTAATGAAAAAATACGTATTTTTACGAATGTTTCAGTAAATTGCTTCGTTAAATAATTACTGCAATTACAATACACGATCGTTTATTCCAGCAACCTCGCCTGTGCGTGTATATAAAATCAAAATTGGTAAAAGTTATGTTGAGGTTATTTGGAATTTTGAATTTGGTAATTTGTCAGCTTCAAAGTTGGTGAAACGCAAAACGCAAAATTAGATAGAATACGTAATCGATTTTGCAGACAAAATCGGATTACTTGACCAATTTGTTAATCGTTTTCAAAACGTGCAGAAAGCGTTACGAAAAATTAACACGTAACTCGTTACGAAAACACAAAACCAAAACAAAACACTCGTGCCCTCGCCGGAACTCGAACCCGGAACACCTCGCTTTAAAGACAAGCGCGCAATCCACTGACTACTTTGTCGACGATCGACGGCATCGATACACTAAAGAAATTTATTTCAGGAAGTAATAGACTAAAGTCAACAACGAACATACGCATTTACTGAACCTAAACTATATATACTGTACGATACTTGGATTCTAATTCAGAAAATATACCTTGTGAAATAAATGCTGTACGTATGGTACATACAATATTACAACTAGTGAACATTTAATGCATATNAACATAAACAAGTACTCTGTAATCTTATATGATTAAAATATATGTGACCTTCGTTAAACATAAGCCCCAAAAATTGAATGTTTCATAACACCCTCTTGGTTTTGAACATACTTTATAAATTTGTTACAAACTTAAATAAATCTAAGTGTTAATACACTATAGTTTCTGCAATATGACGTTAACATTTAAATTCAAAATTTACAACAGTTCATTAATTAAAATTAAACATTAACTTACAATTTCTTCTATATGACTCTTTAAGTTGCCAAAACCTGTATACCATTGGTTTTCCAAAAACAAAATTACCTGGTTTAGCTAAGTTAATTTTACATTATCTTCATAAATCTTTTGAGACTTCATATCATCCACAGTTCTATTAACAATTACATTTATATTCTACTAATTATAAAACATCTGGTTTTATCACCACTCAACTATGTGACTTTTGTTATATAAAACAATTAATTACAACTACTGTGTAATACCAGCTATACATAGCACTCTACCCATTTAACTCAATTTACACATTCTCTTTAAATCATAATTTACATCTATAATTATTTTTATGGCCTGATAAATGTCACAAATATCTTCATTATACAAAAAAAATTCATTTTCTAATACATTTATAGGTTATGTGACTTACATGTAATTTGATAATTTCGTTTGTGTACACCATCCTAAGAACATATAAAAATTATTAACATAATAATGATACAGTTTTACTTACATTTGGTTTCCAGTTTTGCTATAAATTTTTCTTTAAAAATTTCTTTATGATCATTTAAGTTTGAATTGAGTATTGTCTTTAGTAACCTCTACTATCTTCTTTTTAATTTTCTATACATTTTTAAGCTGTTTTCTTATTAAAGAAGACATTCATTGTTTGTATAACAAAATTTTCCTTTCATTAAAATTTACGTCTCTTATATTATGATTTTGCTTCAAAAATTGTTTTCCAGAAAATCAGGTTGATTGTATACGCAGAATGTTCAATAAGCAAGTGTTAGGCCTATTATTTACATTATTTCTTTTTATTTTTGACTACATCACATACCAATACGGAAAGGTTAGGTTCTAATGATTTTTAATAAAATTGCAATACCGTTTTTTTTGGATCTTATTCATTAAGTAATGATAAACGATTAATAAACAGTTCAGCAACTGTGATGCTACTATCGCACGGTGGCATGACTACTACAAAATATCGAAAAATGTTTTGCTTCAAAACCACGTGTCGTTTCGGCCTATATAAACACAATTTATCCCAAAAGAAACAAGGGGAACTAAAACCATTTAGCCCACCTCTGCCCGAAAACTTTTACACAACGTGTTATCTAAGCAAATAAGTCAATAATATAATAATTCAATATTAACTTTAAAAATTTAACAAAAAGCCATTACACACACAAAAAACCCCGCGCGAAGACAACGAAGATGAACACACATGACACGACAAACAAAGCAGCGCGATTTAGATGTCTCCGGGATACCAACATAAACTTATTAAACAATAACATTTCCTATGGCACCTACAATACGAAAAGGTATGTTTTAAATACCCGCGAATAAGTTTAAATGTTAAAGCATTGACTACAAAATAAAATAATCACTTAAAATATACCAGAGTTCATAACAAGTGATAAAAAAAAATTATGTTTCCAAAATTAAAACACTAGATTGTTTTAACTGTTTTCCTTCCCGAAAATTGATTCAGCAAAGCTTAAAATTAAAAATCGACAAATTAAAACATTGTAAGATGATATTCTTCCTAAAACAAAAATTATGTAATAAAAAAATACGTATTGTTACGAATGTTTCAGTAAATTGCTTCGTAAAATAATTATTGCAAATACAATACACGATCGTTTATTCCAGCAACCTCGCCTGTGCGTGTATATAAAATCAAAATTCGTAAAAGTTATGTTGAGGTTATTTGGAATTTTGAATTTGGTAATTTGTCAGCTTCAATGTTGGCGAAACGCAAACCGCAAAATTAGAAAGAATACGTAATCGATTTTGCAGACAAAATCGGATTACTTGACCATTTTGTTAATCATTGTCAAAACGTGCAGAAAGCGTTACGAAAAATTAACACGTAACTCGTTACGAAAACACAAAACCAAAACAAAACACTCGTGCCCTCGCCGGAACTCGAACCCGGAACACCTCGCTTTAAAGACAAGCGCGCAATCCACTGACTACTTTGTCGACGATCGACGGCATCGATACACTAAAGAAATTTATTTCAGGAAGTAATAGACTAAAGTCAACAACGAACATACGCATTTACTGAACCTAAACTATATATACTGTACGATACTTGGATTCTAATTCAGAAAATATACCTTGTGAAATAAATGCTGTACGTATGGTACATACAATATTACAACTAGTGAACATTTAATGCATATCTAACAACGCCCATGGAACACAAAAGGAAAATGGTAAATGTACTTACCTCATGTAAACATATACCAGAAGATGCAGCAGCCATTTTGTATTGTCCTCGTTAAATTTTAACCATTCACAACATGTCAGTGCCGGATCTTGCGTCTTGCGCAAACGCGATTGAACACGCATGTACGCCAAAGCAGGATTGCATTAAAATTTTCAGTGACTGTCCTTGGAATTCACCATTTTATCAGCGCTTACTTTATACACTTGTAATTTGTTGTGCACTTTCAGTTTAAGAAAACCATTTTTTTAGTTAAAGTATTTCGGCAAAAATTTACCGATTTAACAGCGGAAAGCATTAAGAACAACCATAGTGTAAGTCGTTGGTGCTGTGACCAATTGAAATAGTGAAAATTTCACTGATTTGGATTTATAGTGTATAACTGCATAAAAATTATGTTTATTAGAGTCCTGAAATGGCCCGACGGTTGACATTTGGTTGGAAAGGTTGGGTAAAATTTGGGCTGGAACTTACACATTAATACAATGTTGACGCAACGTAATATTCCAACGAAAATTTGCTACCACGAAAATGTTATTAGAATAGGCCTACTTAGCTTCCTATGGAAAACGATGTGACGAAATCAGAACATATTGCAACTATAATTTTCATGAACATTAAAATGGTTAGTTGGTAAACGTACCGTCAGTAAATTAACTGTTGTTTATCCTGCTGGGCCTACGTTGTGCAACCAAACATTTGATGTAAAATTTCGGAACATACGTTTGGAATGGAAACAAAACCACTTTCTTGTATTTTGTAATATATGCCTACAGGTTTTTCAAGGTCTGAAATAATTTCTCTTTGAGAAATGATTAGTTGGTTATATGTTGTGCCAATGCTAGGGGCACAACAGTTGGTAAATGGTAGGTATTGTTAAGCTGGATCAACCTGCTTTCTTTGCGCTACCAGCTTGCGTCACCACGGCTGAGTGTATGGGGTGTTGATGGCCTCTCGCCAGGAGGGCTGGGGGGTGACATCAGCGGTGCACCGCAGTGAGGCGTATGGTAGCCATCCTGCTAGGCGGGAGGGAAGAAGAGGATGGGTACCACTTCCCCCTCCAACCCCCTGTTTGATTAGTGGTCGTCAGGGTTTATTGTTAGTGTGGCGCGGGAGAGGGTGAGGAGGAGGTAATCTCTCCCGGTCGGAGAGGTTTGCCAGAGAGAGCGCGCACGCTTGCTGACAGCATAGATATGTAATTACCGCACCAGCTATGCCAGCAGCATTTCATTGATGAGGAACGGTATCGTCTGGTGCTGAATTGCACTCTCGGGCCTTCGTGGTGGCTCGAGCTGCTGCGACGGTCTAGCCTTCTGTACCGGCCGAGGCGTCCCACTTCGTTCCCTCAAACCCGTGTAGCATTACCGTCCGTCCGATCTACTATGAACACGATCTAAGGGTCCCGCCTGCCTGGTGCTTGAACTTCGTTGCAGCGTGTTTCATATCCCGGTTTTTTACTGTTAAGCGTGCGCCCAGTACATTGAACCTACAAAAACACATGATATCCCAGACGAGGAAGGAATGGTACTTTAAAGTTACCACACGTGATATAGATATTATTTTGGAGCCATCCAATAAAGTAAACAAGAAAGTATTGTTAACTAATGAGCCGACTTTCCTCTACATGGGTGCAAACCAATTTTAGTAAAGTTCTTGATAGCATAGATAGTAGGTAGTCGTTTACATCTCATTAACTGTAATATTATTACAGATGAAACCATAAATATGTGAAACAGTGAAAAGACAATTAAAATACACGAGTGACATACCCGGGATTCGAATTCAGAAAAATTCATAAAATTAAGCTAGCTTGCAATCAACTGTACACCATTCAGAAAAAAAATGCGACTTTTATACTTAAAACATATAAATTAATATAACGTACCACGGTACAACTTCTATGCCAAATTAGAAAGAAATCGATTAATTGTTTCCCAAGATACGGCATAAAATAGATTATTTTATGTGGGGCTATCTTACATAATGGCGGAGAAATGAGGCTACACATAGAAAACTTTGATGGATATAACTGATACTGTCAGTATACAAAGATAAGTTGAAATTAGTTTTGTAGTTTCGTAGATAAAAAATTCTGAGATAAAAAAATGTTTATATAACCGCTATTTTGAAAACATGTGTAATTGACTATCCCAAAATTAATCAGTTTACATAGCCTCCTAACTGCTAACTGTTAGCCAAAATTTAGTAAAAACAGGTTGTTTTTCGAACATCACAATTTTATTTTGTCAAGTGATACTATTTTACAAAATGGCGTACAAAATATGTTTTGTGTACAAATTTGATTGTTGTAATATATATATAGTCATAATACAAAGTTTCATTTGAATTAATTACATGGTTTCGATTATATAACATACGAAACTAAAAATAGCCATATGACAATCATTTAGTAAATATTTGACTACATACCTGAAACATATCAGTTATCTTTACATACCACAGCACTACTTGTATAAATATTTAGTAGGAATAGGAATATTGTTTCCCGAGATATGTTATAAAAACTTTATTTATTCGTGTGGCAGTATCTTACAAAATGGAGAAAAAAAGAGACTTCGCGTAGACTCATTTGATGTTTTTTTATATACTCCACCATACATAGTTTAGTTGGTATAGATGAAATTTTTTCGAAGATATAGCATACTATGCTAAAATAGCTATATGGCCGCCATTTTGAAAATAAGTGTCTGAAATACATAAAATAAATTTGTACATGTCAACTGCGCCATTAATACTTGGATTGCCAAATTTCGTAGCAGTATGCCAATTGTTTCTCCAAAAAAAATTACACAAAAGCTTGATTAACTCATGTAACGATATCTTACAAAATGGCCAACAAAAGGTGGCAGTTTTTTGCAAATATTTAATGCTTGTCATTTATACTGTGAACTTTCAAAATTTGGTTCAAATTGGTCAAATGGTATGGTAATTACACCAAATAAATCTAAAATATGTTTATTGCTGCCATTTTTTAAATAAGTGCGTAATAAATTCAAATAATTCATTTTTACCTGGCATATCATAGTATTTCATACGTGCCAAATTTGAAGAAAATTAGTTGAGTAGTTTTCGTGTTATAATGTAAAAGGTTTATTTTTACATGTGACGCTATCTTTCAAAATGGCATAGAAAAGTGGTTGTTGTTTAGCTCATATGAAGCTTGTAATACAAACCATCATCGTAAAAAATTTGGTTGAAGTTGGACAAATGTTGGAAGTTATACCGAACAAAGAAAAAATATTTATATGGCCACCATTTTGAAAATAAGTGCATGATAATGTTAATTTGGTTGTATTTACTTGGCCTGTTACATGATATTATTTCTCATTTGCCAAATTTGAAGAACATTGGTTGAGTAGTTTTCTAGTTATAATGTAAAAGTTTTATTTTTTCATGTAGCGCTATCTTCGAAAATGGCTGACCAACAACAGTATTCCCCTCTGAATTAAATTCTTACAACTTGCGCTGTTAGCATACAAAATTTGGTTGAAATCGGTTAAATGATTTTCGAGATATCACATATCGCCCTAAATTTTAAAATGGCCGCAGTTTTGAAAGTAAATGCTCGGCGAAGTAGAAAACTATAAAAGTCAGGTGTCCTTACTTATTACTATATGTGCACCGAGTTTGGTGAAATTCTGTTCAGGCGTACAAAATTGAAGGTGGGCACACACACACTCAGACACACAGGCACACATTCACACACATGCACATACAGACAGGAAGGTGATCTCATTAGCCTTTCTTTCCTTCGGAAAGAAGGCTAAAACGGCTTCTTCAGACTGCCGTATCTTAAAACACAGTAGCCGGGCACGAGTCAAAAGTACGTCTGGAGCCTCTATTGGACTTTGCTACAGACTTTTCATCAATTAAATAATAGGGTCACCGATGAAAGTTCCATAGGTACACGCAGCACTGCGAGAACACTGCACACCAGTTCAGAGTCCTGCGCGTAGCCAGTGTAACCCCTATAGCTCCCGCGCTTCTCAGCCAAAATAAAAAAAGATGCAGGCAGGTGGGACCCTTAAGGGGGTAGTATAATTGGGAGTATATCGGCGTTTAACACTCGGAAGCAAAGGGGCGATAATAGGCGGGACTGCCACGCGCATGAGTTACGCCTTCAGCTCCAGGCTCAAGAACCTGGGTTGGCGGGCAGTGTTGGGCAGTGTTCTTATCGTGCTGCGTGTACCTATGGGACTTCAAGCGGCGACCCCATCTTTTTATTGGTGTTAAATCTGTAGCAAGGTTTAATTCAAGTATCTATTGCAGTTTTGCTAGTTTCCGGGCTGTATGTTGTAAAGCACAGCAGTTAAAATAAAAACCCTTTTAACAATATCCGAGGACTTAAAAATTACATTTATAGCTCATGTGGTATATTGAGAGAACCATTTCGTCGTCACGTAGGGTGGTATATTCTCTTTTCGCACGCAAGGATACTGGTTACACGGTTATTGTTTTCGTCTGAAAACCTGTATTCCAATCATGCTGCAACGCAATTCACGCGCTAATTAGGCTATCACCTTAGGGATTCAACGTGGAGTTCATCCACAATTAGGTACTTCCAGCTTTTCTGAAGCTCTTCTGAGAGTTATTAGGCTATCACCTTAGGGATTCAACGTGGAGTTCATCCACAATTAGGTACTTCCAGCTTTTCTGAAGCTCTTCTGAGAGTTATTAGGCTATCACCTTAGGGATTCAACCTGGAGTTCATCCACAATTAGGTACTTCCAGCTTTTCTGAAGCTCTTCTGAGAGTTATTTTCAGTATTCCCTTCGCCTCATGCAAACAAATCTTAACTGATTCTAGAAAATTACACCAATGGGACAGCGCACCGCATTCGTGCGCACTCTAAGGGATAATATTTTGCATAAGAACTATTTCTTACTAGGAATTACCAACAAACGTATTTTCACTCCGTTTTTATTCATATAAATTAATTATAAACAAAATATTATAAATTATAAGTGAAATGTAAGTAAACGTTCGACCTAATCCAAAAATAAGGTACTTTAATGTAAACAGAACTATGCAATGCTCGTGATAAATGGCATATTTAACAAAGAACCAAACATATTGGACATTAAGTGAATTTGCAAACGTTTGTTTCAAAAAGTGTGGAGAAACCGTGAATACACTATAGCAAGACCGCCGAACGTTGCGCAGAGATTCAGGGAAAAACGTCGCATCCAAAAACTGTCCCACGCATGTAAAGATGTCCACATNAAAAAGTGTGAAGAAACCGTGAATACACTATAGCAAGACCGCCGAACGTTGCGCAGAGATTCAGGGAAAAACGTCGTATCCAAAAACTGTCCCACGCATGTAAAGATGTCCACCTATGAATAGCATTCAAAATAAAATTTCCAAGCCCAACATTCTTCAATTTTACATTTCCGCTTCCAAAGTGTAGTTTTGAAAATGAAACTAGTTGTGACAAGCGTTTTCACAATCATTTTTAGGCACGAGAAAAACCCGCGCGGGATACTTAAAGTTAATCGAGAGACGTGCAACACACTTTAGTCCTTATTATCACAACTTAAAATAATTGGATGACCGCTGAGCATCTCAAAAGTTTAGTCGCCGATGTGGAGCCGGCATGCCGCCAGTTCGGTGTCTTGCGCGTAGAGGCCTATGGCGAAGGTACCTTGATGGTCCTTAGCAATTCCCGCGAATTTAAGCCTCAGACACGCAAATACCCTCAATCAGACGCAACATTTAATGTATGATAGCGACCGCGCGCCGGAGGAGGACTAGATGTGACGTGACAGCCAATTGTACATATTGAACATTCTTGTTCAAATCGCCGCCATAATTCCTTGGAGCAGGTAGGACGCTATTGTCGCCTCTCAACCGGGAATTTCAGCTTCTTGTAGGACAGCCTAAACTCAGCAGCTTGCATTTTGGTTGTGGAATCTACTTGCAGAACTTCAGTTGCTAAGGTTTTAATGAGTACATCTCTTTTATTGGTGTCACGTTTTCATATCAATATAATTTATAGACTAGGCCGTAAATGGCTTACGAGTACGCAAAAATCTTTCGGGCACAGTTTCTGTTTTGAATCTTATTCCTGAAATTTCCAGCAATGTTAAAACGCAGGTTACTTTGGACGGCCATTGAATACGGCGGACGAGTAAGTTCACTTTGACGTCGTTATTTACGTAACCTCTCGTCCTATTTCAATACTTTTTTTTCTGAAAGGTCAAATAGTTTACTTTAAATGTTGCTGTAATGAATTTTTTATATCTCGCCTCGTCATCAAGTGCAATAGCAAATCCACTTAAATCATTAAAACTATATTCTTTCATTTTCTATTCTTTCTAAGGTTAACGTTCTTTAATTGAAGATGCTAAAATGTTCAGAAATTAATCTGAAGTTATACAATTTGTAGTTCAAGAGGAGAAAATTTCGTACTTTTAAACCGTGTACTGAATAACAGTCATAATTTCAAGCTTAATAATGGTTTCTGCTTTCCATTATTTGGAAGCACTCATAGTTTCAAATCTCGTGTAGCTCACTGTTTGGACTTCGACATTCCTCTTGTGTTATTCAAGTCTTGCATCAAATGATACTGTGAGTTACACATATTTCCTTGAATGATTTATCAGTGCTTGTTAAAGTCCTTTCGTTGTTGACAAACAAAAGCTCTCTCGTTTCACTATTGAGATAAATGGGGACATTGTAACTTACTTTATTTCTTAACACAAAATTTTCCCTTCGGCACTCCCATAGAGACGAAGTGGCTCCCTATTAAAACTGTCAAAGAACAGTAAACTTTCACTTTGTGCCTTGCCGGCAGATGAACCCCAAACTGAATTTAATCATAAAAACTCTTCGTAGCAAACAAAATATCTTGTTTATTCCTGACATGTAAGCACTAGAGTCTGGTATCGTTATACATGACAGCTCTATATGTGTTGGTGAATGTTTGCGGGAGATGCATTTTTGTTGTGTTACCCTTGCGAAACATTCCTACCATTTGCATTAAATGAAATTAATTAATTTATCCGTAAGATAGCCAAGTTCATTTACACTTCCAATCGTATAGTTTCTGGGTTGTGTGCCCACTGTCAGGCTATGACGTTAATCTGAGTAAGTGTGCAGTTGTGAATGGTTTAAAATTATTGTCATGTTTGGCGAGCTAAACTAACACACTTTCCGGATGTGTCACTTAGCGAAAGGCCGTAAGTTTCTTTTGATCTGCTCCGGAAGCTGAAATTACGAAACACTTAGCCAAGAGGAAAATTAATATGGCTTATTGGCAATGCTCTCGACCCTTATGTTCACCGCGTTCTTTAGGCATGTAACCCGTGTGGTTTTTGGACTAAATTCGTTACGAAAGTCCCGTATAATCATTTAACATGGTGTTGATTCACCACAGTACTTTTCACCTACGATCTTCAAGTACCGAGGTTTGTACATGTACTACAAATGAAGTAGACGGCCGCTTATTCGTCTTCTGCGCGCGTACCCAACATTGACCTACCCCAGAGGAACACAACTGTCAAAGTCACAGTTATCAACGTGTTTGTTTATATCTTAATTTTCAAAGGACGAGCACTTTTATGTGAATAAAATACTTTCACCAATTTGAACTTAATCTAACTGCATTTCAAATTGGTTAGAGAAAGAATACAAACTTCTCAAAGCACTTGTTTACTAAACAGTGTTCTAATCTCAAATTCACTGCCACCAATATTGTTGTAGTACGAGTAGAGGTAAGTGTCAGCCTAAAATCCTACGCCGTTAATGGAAGGAATTGTGCACTGAGGTTGAATTAAAGTGTTCGAAAATATATTGTGAACCAATTTTTATTTTACTTTCTGCTATGAATAGGAAGAACCAAATTTGTAACAATAGCATTGAAAAAACTTCGTCGCTAAAAAAAATAGTAATAGTAACTTGCAAGTTTGCTTTTATCACTAAGCCACAAAAGCGGGAATAAACAATCATCGTAAGAAAATAGAAAGCGAACGAAGCCAGCTGTCACCTTGTAATATGTTGTTTTCGTCTTCCGCGGGTTTGGCTGTCTTGACACAGCTGAGATGCCGTGTGAAAGGGAAAGGCAATGTTTACCCTCGTGTTCCTTCTTCAATTTTTTTTTTTACTTTCTTTCCTTGACCCCTGGTCGTTTCCGCCCCTTCTATGCCACACGCATGCCTCACTATCGTTCTTGATATAACTGGGGTCGCACTGGAGGTCATGAGCGAGTCCGATTATGAAACTGATGCTCGCCAGACCTCCCCGCAATCGAGGTTTCACAGTGATCCACCAAGAGTTCTGGGTATGTTAATTCTAGAAAAGTTTGTGCCAGACACACTATTCTACGTATTAACTATATACGTAATGTAATATTACAGAAAATGTAAAGATTATCTTCCATACTTTCTATCATAGCACTATCTNTTCGTACGGTCGTATTAGTGTTCCTCGGATTTACTGCCCATGGGCGCACTCTAGACCTTTATTACAGATATAACCCTGCAGTGGTAGAGAAGATGGGGGGGGGGTAGGTTGTCAACCAGGTGTCAGAACGTCTCCAGGGGAATGGCTGACCATTCTTCTAGCAACGCTATAGCAAATGCAGTAAGTGATGTGGTCCGTTGAGGTCTGGTGTGCAGTCTCAGTTTCAGTTCATCCCACAGGTGTTAGATATGATTGAGGTCTGGCCTCACTAGTCCATTTCCGGAACCCTATCGGCCACAGGCAGCTTAAGAAAAACCCATATTTTATGACAGAGAGCATTGTCATGCTGAAACATAGAGTTATCATCTTCGAACTGGTTTTCTGCTGTAGACAACACGTATCCGGTCAAAATGTCCTTGCAGCCTTCCACTTTTAACGTGTCCCACAGCATTACGAGAGAATCAAGTTCCTTCCATGAAAAATACTTCCACACTGTCACCCCACCTACGCCGGATTTTACCGTGGGAACCACGCAGGCTGGCATCTAGCGTTCACCTGGCATTCGCCATACCAATACCCTCCTGTCGGACTTCCACATCGTAAAACGTGATTGATAACTGCAAACCACGCTTCTCCAGTCGTCCACGTTCCAGTGGCGGCGTTCTTTACTCCAACTAACGCGGCGAAATATGTGGTTTACGGACAGGTGCCTGTTCTTTGAACTCCTGTCCTCGTAACTCCCGGCACACAGCCATAGTGATAGCTACTTAATAAGTGGCACTACGGAATTCACAGGTGATAGTATAACACGGTGACGTGCGAAGTTCCCGTACTACCTTCTTCAATGCTGGACGGTCCCTATCGGTCAACATGCGTGGCCTACCCGGACGTGGTTTTGTTGTGGTTGTGCCTTCCCATTCACAGTTCACTATCACGTCGCCAACAGTTGACTTAAGCCACTTGAGAAGGGAGGAAATGACCCTGATGAATCGCTTACTGATGTGGCAACCAATAACTGCACCACGTTCAAAGTTACTGATCTACCTTGCTCTACCCATTCTGCCAGTATCGCGTATCACCGACCAACATCGATCCCTCTGACTCCTTTTATAGCGGCAGCGGCGGTCGTAGTTACATTTAGGCGCGAGTTTACATTTACAAAGGGGTGTCCGTTAAGAGTAACCACACGTCAACATTACACTTTTGAAACACAAAAGATTAAAACTATCAGAAAATGTTATAATACTCACCCATATAAAATTTGAAAGTATTGTTTATTTGCTGTTACTTATGTATGATGATGCATCGAATGGCATTTCAAACCATTCCCCAGAGATGTAAATTATAGGAAACACCGGGCTATTTCGATTCTGCGTATCTTCATGTTCGGTGATCTGACCAACAAAGGTACGAAAGGTGTGTGATTCAGAACTGAATCGAACATTCCGGCTCGAAATATTTTCTCTTCAGTGTACTCCCACTGCTGTATGAGTGTATCCATTCCGAGGTTGCTAATACGCAGATCCGCTCTGGGCCCCTTCGCCTGGGTTGAGGACTTGCGCCGTACTTACCGTTTCTCTTGAGGGGGATGTAACGTAGTCTGCGTCAGCATTCAGGTGGATTGCGTAACTCCACCCCAGCTCGAAGCTGGAATGCCTTCACTATCTTGCGAGTCCAGCCAGTGTTTGGCTTAACCAGCAATGCCAGAAACTCACAAAACTCTCTCACAGTAATTAAAATAATTTTTTACTGTATTTTCTTCCAATCTAGAGGTAAAAAATAAGCCAAATCAAGTTCAGTCTGCTCCGCGCCCACGTTCGTACTCCGCTAACAGTCTCAGCCTTAACTCAGTGTAATAAGTTATCTCAAGCGGTATGGAATTTTATACGTATATGTATATTGGTCAGTAGGTTGTAGTTACTACAATTGGTGCATGTTTACATCCCGTACTGCTTTAAGTAAACCAAATGGCTGAACAACACATTCCAAGAAATATATTAACTAAAAAACCTTTCGTGGTAAATAATTTGCACTCTTTATTTGTCTTGAAATCGTTATGTTATAAGCATAACCATGGGATAGAAACAAAGGGTTCAGGAAACAATTCCAGGTATGCTCAGACGAGATGAACGGAAACGCATGTCTATAGCATGAACGCACACAATTCGATTGTAGACCTACATGTTAGTTTAATGGTTTAGTCATAAATCCTTATTCTTAAGTTAGAGAATGTGCAAACCGCTTAAATCGGAATATCAAAGCCTCGCCCTCTTTCATTTGTACAAAGGAGTCTGGTTATTGCTGGCTTCTCACGAGGATTCCAAGCATATCACACTGCCCCGTATGCGTCATTATTTTCATTGAGAATAGTGTTCCCAGCCGGTACCACGAGGTGGGGGTGTTGACTTGTAACTGCAGAGGCTGTGACGTTGCTTCACTGCCTCATCCGAGAACGTTTAGTCTGGATGCCGGGTGTCGTACCTTGCTGTGTAAAGAGCAGTCCTGCTTCGACCTAGTTGTAACGCGACTTCTCATTAAATAATTTTAAAACCTTCAAGGTTACGCCAGGCCGTTAATGATCCATCATGCGACGATCTTCAGAGGTTTTGAAGCTTATTAGCTGTAGATGTATTCATCGCAAATTAGGTATGCCCCAGCGGGATATTATTACACCCGATGGAAACTAGCATAGTGAGTTTCAAACGCTAATTTCTATTTTTCACCTTTCTTTTAAGGCATATATCGGCTCGCACCATCTTGGCTATACATATATTCCTCAATATACTATATTTAGAATAGACATTTAAAAAACAAGCTTTTTCATTACATAAAATATGCCGTAAAAATTAATTTTAATTCCTGCTTCTTTTGGTTTTTCCGTCACTCGTTTCACATACATTACCGCAAGGAAACGTTCATTCATTATTTAATATTATGTGTCTCGCATTTGAAAATACGGATATTACTGAAACCGTACAAACTTATAAATTCTGTTAATTAAGATTTCTCTATGCGACAACAATCTTCGATTTTTAATTTTAGATCCTCTGATTTTTAATGGCAAGTCATGAAGTTTGATTACTGAGCTGTGTAAATAAATCCAAGATGTTGGGAATATCTGTACAGGAAACTTTAGCTCTAATCATGTTATTTTGAAGTTATTTTTCACTAGTTATATTCTTGTTATGTGTATCCAACAGGCCAAACGAAAAAAAAACCTACCTAAATTAANATCATGTTATTTTGAAGTTATTTTTCACTAGTTATATTCTTGTTATGTGTATCCAACAGGCCAAACGAAAAAAAAAAAACCTACCTAAATTGATTTTATTTTTCCTGGAGAATAAAATTATTTTCTTGTCACATTTATTTACTGAGGCACGCGTATACGGGCAAGTAATGCATTTACAGGAGCAATATAACCAGTACTTTCCTTACGTAATCCACCACGCAGACTACGACAGGCCCGATTTTATGAACGGGCACGCTGAGTATATGCCCAGGGGTGCGAGAGGTTTCAGTTGCAACGCCTCAGCAAGGGAAAATGACAAAAAAGACAACAGTTTAGGATAGAACCCTGAACTAATATTGCAATAGTAAAGCTGCGAGGTACGACCCTGATTTGTAATAGCAGTGAGAGCGAAGGCTGGTAGATCTGAACTCTTTACGTAGGGGAGGGGGGCGCTTGTCCACGGCGTGCCCAGGGCGATGTTGACGTCAAAATCGGGCTGCGATGGAATTTCAAACCACGGAGTTTCAACAGCAGTACTAGGTCCCCTTCACGCGTGCACACTGCCACCGTTTGCTTACAGATTACTGTGCGGGAGAGTGAAATATATGTACGTTTGACTTTCGCTAAACAGTAAACAAATATGTACATTTTACAAACGATTCCAACGGAACTAGTTGCCAAAAATATTGTTATAACACTACAAATGGAATATTGGACATTTACACTACACTGTTTTATGAAACACACCAGATTATTTATTTATCTCCATGTTTATAGAGGCTGTTCACCGTAAACTGAGCACCCACTGCTTAAGATCTACGTGTATACACATTGTGTATTCTTCCACCATATGTACGATTAGCAATGGCATTGGCCCGATCACTTTATCCATGCGCTAATCAAGTGAACCTGAGAAATTTTTACGAAAGTTCATATTTTACTAATTTGGATATTCTTACACTTATATGCGCTATAAACAGAAATTAAAATTAAAAAAAATTCATTATTCACAAATGTGTACTTAGTACTTTAATTCAACGTTAAGACATGGAACTACCTTCCCTCCGTCGCGTCGTTACCAACTTCACTGGGCGCTTGCCAGTCAGTGTGCCCGTTAAAATATTTGCAGGTAGAGGTAGATACATTTTTCTAAGGTTGGTTTCAAAAGTGTTGAAATAACTGTTAACAACCTGTAATACACATGGAATCTACAGTACATGCCTGTGAAAATTCGACATTTGTTTCACTCTCTCCACGGCCACGTGGTCTAAAACTTTACGCTAATTTACTCGCAGTGCTACAAATTAATCTTGTTAACTAGTTTTCAAAGAAGGGGTTGTAAAAATACAGATACTCTTTACAGCGTATCAATTTGCAGGAAAATATTCAGCGAAATGCGTGAAGCTCTCCAAAAATTAAAAAGTGAGTGAAGAACCGCAAAGAGAAAATAATAATTTGCTGGTTGGTATTGCAGTTCTGTGTACTGCCGTCATCAGCTGTGCTTTTTTTTCTCAATGAAACGTGTCAAATAGAAATGTTATTTCTGCTCCTAGCAGTTTAAGCAGCTCTTTCAGTTCTTCTCCTAACATGGAAAACGCACAGAAACTACAGTAAAAATAGGATGGTCACTATCTTTAATTTGTATACGAAATTAGCATTCATCTGATCATAGCAACATTTTTAAGACATCAAGTAGGCAATATATTTAAAAATTATTAAAGCCTTCAGTGAAAATTTTCTTAGGTCTACGCTTATGGCAGACATAAATGCCAGAAAGTATCTTAATTTGGATCTCCGTAGTTTGCTCTCTGAGGAACATGCTGTGAAAACCAACGAAAATTAATTAATCCAGTACGTAAACAATGTGAAAAATAGTTTTTAATATTTTACGGAAAAGTGGTAGTAAAAGTTTCTCAGGTCTCCCCTCAAGAATACGAACACGTTGCCTTTTTTAATATCGGACTTTCCGTGAATATCGCAGAAATTTCTGAGAATTCACGGAACCTCTTGACTTTATAGTTCTTTTTTCTGTACTTCTGATTTAAAAAACCAGATGACACGAAAAATCTCCAATTTTCGTAATGTGCATAAGTGATGCGTGTCTAAAAATGTGAATTACGTATTTTTTTTAGAATCTTGCAATGTTTGAGTGTTTTAAGCATTGCTGATTGTTACAGGTGCTTGTTTCTACTTTTTGATGTTTGAAAGAATACGTCTAAGTGGCGAGGACATCCTAATTGCTGCAGGAACGTTGATGTTCGGATTACAGTGGTGGGGTAAAGCTCAGTGTAGACTCCGCACTGTTCGTTCCTGAAACCCTAAGCCATTGTAAACACGAAGACGTTCCATATTTTGTATTTCCGGACACTAATAAAATGTGTTGGGGCAGAATTCCTTTACACGCAAGGGAAGCAAACTACCCTTACACGCAAGGAAAAATTACCTCACTAATGTACAGTAGATTAGCATGACAACCACTATTCCGTAACTGTAAGAGAAAGTACCTGATGAAAGTGTTTTGAAAATCCCAAGCAAGTTAGGGAAAATTCGCTATAGGCCTATCGTATAAGGAAATTATAAAACGTGTTTTTGAATAACACGTCAAAATTAAAACTGCAGCATTATATTAAAAAAAAAAAAAACACAGTAACAAATTTTTTCGAAAGGTGATCAAATATTTTTTAATTACAGTTGAAGTTAAGCAAAACCACGCAGGCATTGCAGCTATAAGTACCAGTTATCTATACAAGTTGCATACTATGAAGGCAAACGGAATTGGCTCTCCATGCGGGAAATAAAATGCAGTCACTTCTGTCAGCGTTCACTTACTCAGTTACAAATCTGCCATTGTTCATGTTGACACACGTGTACAAAACAAGCAACCACTAGCGGCGTCTACGTACCTCGAGATCATGGTGTCCTATATGCAGGCGCTCCGCATGGGGAACTTGTGCACGCAGGTACGGTTCAGTTCNCGTACCTCGAGATCATGGTGTCCTATATGCAGGCGCTCCGCATGGGGAACTTGTGCACGCAGGTACGGTTCAGTTTGTGACTGATGGGAACGTCCCTGGAAGGAATATGCTTAGCTTCACAACAATAAGTTCTCAACCCGTTGCTAATGTTTGATCATGACTTCACATAGCTCTTGTTAACAGTTTAACAACTACATACCACACTGAGTTTTCCTGTAACTGGCTTGCCCACCACAGCCCCACATTTCCTAAGTGCAGGGTTGCTCCCATCAGTCATTTACTGTATAGCTGTGAACTCCCTGCGTTGTTTCGCTTAACTTTACTTAAATTTAAAAAAATACTACATAACCATTGTAAACATTTTGTTACTATAATTTTTTGTTTATATTGGTTCATAGATGCTGTGGTCTGAATTTCAACGTGTTAACCAACAACACGCTGTATAAGAAAATAGCGGAAAGAACAAAGCATTGTATATGTCGTTGTTGGTTATATCCTCTGACGAATAGTCGTCGGATCCACAGTTCTAAAATTATCTNATAGTCGTCGGATCCACAGTTCTAAAATTATCTATACTTGTCTCTGGTTGGACACGAGTCGTAGTGTTTTATCAAGAGAGGCCGTGCACAGTGTTTATTTAAGTTACCTGCAAATTTCGAACTTAAATAACTCAAAATGTCTCGTGAAAATGTTCGTACCATTAGCTTGAATTGTCCTGACATTCTAAGAGCAACTTGGCAGAATAATTAGAGTCTGAAGAACTTCCTTAACTCCCACAAAATCCTGGAGCTCGTTATGAATTATTTGGTTTAACAAAGTGTCCAGTTATTTTTTGTGGTACAAAGTAAAGTTTCTTTTTAATTATCACGCTGTCGTAAAAAATACGCCACTAAAGATAAAGGTGTAAAATTTCGTTCTTCTTAATCGAGATTTGAACACAGGGGAAAAATACTCCGCTTCTCAGATGCGTGTAAGTCTGTACGTGAACAACCAAGGTCATTACTTCGTCGATATGACGAAGGGGCGTAAGCGACGGAAGTATTATTTTACAGGAGAGAACTTCAAAGAAATTCTGGTGCAAATGGAATGCTCTGCTGTAATAATGAATAATGATAACCCCTTACTAATACATTTATTCAGTGATGGAGCATACTCTCTTTCAAGCACATATTGTGCACATTTCAAAATGAACGCAGTCGTGATAAATTGCGCGTTAGTTGTTGGCGATAGTTTTCACGTTCTTTACGCCATATGCTATGTAGTAAATAATCCAAATGTCTAACAGACTTCCTATTCACCTTAATACCCGAATTGAATGACCGCACAGATAGAATGCAAATGTCTTCGACAAGATGTTTGTAGTCAGAGAAGTCATCAAGATTAAATTTATGGACTTGATATGGAGCAGAACAACAAGCCAAACAGAATGTCGGGGGTAACTAACAAGGATTGAAGATATCACCTGCACTCGAGCGAGCTGTCGAGATACTACTATGAGCAGAATTCCTTTCACTTTGGCCATGGTTTGAACTCAAAGAAACACCGACTGATTGTGTGTAAATTTGTGGAATTTGTTAAGAGTAGAGCAGCATGATAATCACTGTGGTATTTTTGTTTTGGTCACTACAGTCATCGCAAAGAGATGTATTTCCTCTATTCCTTTTGCATCGAGTTCTTTCATGGAAATTGCTACTCATGTGGGTATTTCACAGGATCCTACTTTACTTATGGCTTCACGCCGCATGAAGAAGGGTCACTCTTTGTTCCTAATGTCATNAAGATATCACCTGCACTCGAGCGAGCTGTCGAGATACTACTATGAGCAGAATTCCTTTCACTTTGGCCATGGTTTTAACTCAAAGAAACACCGACTGATTGTGTGTAAATTTGTGGAATTTGTTAAGAGTAGAGCAGCATGATAATCACTGTGGTATTTTTGTTTTGGCCCACTACAGTCATCGCAAAGAGATGTATTTCCTCTATTCCTTTTGCATCGAGTTCTTTCATGGAAATTGCTACTCATGTGGAGATTTCACAGGATCCTACTTTACTTATGGCTTCACGCCGCATGAAGAAGGGTCACTCTTTGTTCCTAATGCCATAGGCGGCCACAGTAAAACACTAGACTTTAATTAAATATTGGCAGCTGAATTTCTTTATGGAGCTCAAAAAGTGCACACGCAACTTTCTCAGTATTCTCTTTAGATCTAGATTTAGCCTGCTCCTTCCCCCCCCCCCCC
>NQII01006059.1:45351-83604 GCA_002778355.1 Clitarchus hookeri
AGTAGGAGAGAGACGGATGTCGAACGCTGCCGAACGCAAAGGCCGATTGTGCTTCTTTTTCGCTCGTTCCGCGCTCTCGCTTGCACTTCAAGCCTTACATGGAACGCCTCAGAGCGAGGTAACGCCGCATGAGTCATGTTTTTTCGTGCGTGCAGCCGGCTCTATCGAATTATAAGACGTTGTCACGTCAAAAATTACGTAGTTTTATGTTAACACAAATGTAAAACGCTTGTGATTGGTTGACATATTTTTGAAAACCAAGCACGTCATACATGGGGTGATTTTTCAAAAGTTTGATTCAAAAAGTGTGAAGAAACCACGAATGGACTATATTTTGTATTTCCAGACTTAACTCCTAATAATGTTATGCTTTATTGATTCCTGCCATTGACTGACAACTTGTGTTGGACATCGCGTCGCAAGTACGCTTTTAGCCAATAGTTAGGCTGAACACTTGAGCACTCGATCTGCAGCCAAGTTATCACACGGGTAAACAGGTAAATGGCACCGTTTAGTTGCCATATATATAAAAATAAGTAAATATATATAAATATAATAAAGTCACGTGTTCTAAAACAAGTAACAACACGAATTTTACAGGTGTGTAATAATGGCTTCTTGATCCTGTCATAATTCACTTAAGAATACAAAGGGACCACGGTGTTATAGTTGTTAGACTGCTCGTCTCCCACCTAGGTGAACTGGTTTCGGTTGCCGGAGGGATCGCTCCCGGATTTTTGCACGTGGAAATCGTGCATGGCGATGCCTTCGGTCGGCGTGTTTTCTCGGGGAACTCCCGTTTTCCCCGCCCTTGCATTCTAGCGCTGTTGCATACGCACCTCATGTCACCCTCATCGGCTCTCAAGACGTCGATGTTAAGAGCCGCCCGAATCTTTCCACTCCGCTACACTTGAGAATATTGTTACAAGCTGTAGCTCGCACCTGCCGTGAGCTCCCGTTATGCGCGGTCCGGCTCTTGGGGCGAAAGGTGACCCACTTCGACCCGACCCTCCCCCAGGCAGACCCGCTCGCTGTTTTGTACGTGCCCCTTCTACCCCCCACCACTGGAAAACGGGGTAATAACTGACAGTGGTGACGTATCTGGCGTCACAAACCCTCATGCTCCCCCCTGCAGTAGATGCCGACAATTGTAGAGGACAAGCAACAATATTCTGGGAATTAGGACCCTTGGCTCAACGCAGCATTTAGAGGAATTTCACGACCCTATAAGTACTGCAGCGGTCCAACGGCCGGGAGTCTTTGGTGGAGGCCATGCGCCTGAGTGCGTGGGGCTAAATCAAGTGCGGTGAGGGACGGACGATGATGGGAGATTGCGAGACGACGGCGGACGAGGTGTTCGTGGTGTGGATGGTCGAGAGGGCGTGAAACCCGATGAGTGAAGGCTACTATGCGTGAGGGCGCTCGGAGAACTCTAAAACATTGCGGCTTGGTGGGGCATGGACTAAATTGAGGTGGGACTGGATGAACATGCAGTATGGATTTTATTGTAAATATTGGAACTGCCAATTATGAATATGTAATTGATTAAAATTATTGAATAGTTCTTGATAACCTGTATATTAGTACTGATTTATTTAATCATTTAATTACATTAATTTCTTGAGATAATTGTAAAATGTATTGATAGNAAAATTATTGAATAGTTCTTGATAACCTGTATATTGGTACTGATTTATTTAATCATTTAATTACATTAATTTCTTGTAAAATGTATTGATTGAATTTATTATTTGTAAACAGCAAGTGATATAAATTTATTGTAAGAATTTAGGTAGAGACAATTTTCTGTTTAGTTATTGTAAATAAAATTAGGAAAATATCATTAACTCTTTTATTTAAATAATACCTCCATTCCTTAACGAAACTGGTTTAGCCCACTGACTGAGAGAGAAATTGTAAAGAATACGAAGGTGAAAGAGCTGGTTACACAGCGAACTGCAGCCGCATACATCAGGAAAACGGTGACACTGGCCAGAGAGCCGTTGGAACGCCAATGCAGTTCCTAGATCCTCGCGCAGCCAATCGGAGAATGGGTACGCATACAGCAAATGAACCGCTACGCCATTGCGTGTCTGCGTACTTGCCTACTCTAGTACAGTCCATTCACGATTACTTCCAACTTTTCTGAAACCCTGCTCAAGTTCTACTTCCAGAATATTCCTCCGCCTTATGCAAACAAATCTTAACTAAGTCTAGAAAATTACACCGAAAGGACAACGCACCACATTCGGGCGCACGCAATGCAATTAAATTTTCGCATAATAACTATTTCTTACTTGACGTTACTAACACACCTATATTGTCTCTGTTTTATTGGCATTAACAATAAATGGAATATAAATAGGAGTTCAATTAAACTAAAAATAAAGTAAAGGCTGTTCACTATAAACTGAGCGCTTTTGAAATAAACCTTTTAAAAATATTACTGCTCCTACATACACACATTTTAACAGGCTCACTGATTAGCATACGCCCAGTTAATTTGGTAACGGTAGAGGGAAAGTAGTTCGATGTCATAACGTTGAATTAAGTGTGTCAGATAAACATTTCTGTATAAAAAAATAATTTCTTTCCTTTCTGGTTTCTTTTTCAAATGCATCTAAGTGTAAGAAGTAGAAGATCTGTATAACATTAACTTTTATAATAATTTCACATTGTCACTTGACCGACGCATGGATGAAGGGATAAGGTCATCTGTAATGTTAATTTTACGATTGGCGAAAGAATACGCAATGTTCATACAAGTAGATCTTAAGCAGGGCATTCACATGTGCTCTGTTTACCGTGGATAGCCTATTATTTTAAGACAAACAGAAGCATAAAACACTTTTGATACCCTACATATTTGGGAAACAATCAAACTCATCATGATACCTGAAGAATTCGCGTATTCATTTTGGGACAAGTTAGAATTCAAAACACGTGTGCTTATATAACTTAAGACGTTGGTCCACACGGTGTTTGACACCTTCTAGAGGACAGTGGCCCAATCTTCGCCTTCCGTTGTGACCGCAAACAACGAATGCACAGTTGCCATCGGTATATTTGTTAATAAGACTGTAGAGTCTAAACTGCAGGTCACTGAACTCGCGAATTTTTCATGTCTCTGTACATACGGTGTTTTTCAAAATGTTTTATTAAAAAAGCGTAAAAAAAATCGCGAGTAGTCTGTATTGTGTAACCCTGCTGTTGGGGTTTCTGACTATCAGTTTCGCGAAGGCAGTTTCAGGAGCACTCGACATGTGTGTGTGTGTGTGTGTGTGTGTAAGGGACGAGTGAAACAGGAGTAAAGAGGGACGGGTGTCGTCGATCCGCCGCTGGTTTTATTCCTGTTGCGTGCCGCGCCGTCTCGTAATTGGCCACCGAATCCCTCATTAGAGACATNATGTTTTATTAAAAAAGCGTAAAAAAAATCGCGAGTAGTCTGTATTGTGTAACCCTGCTGTTGGGGTTTCTGACTATCAGTTTCGCGAAGGCAGTTTCAGGAGCACTCGACATGTGTGTGTGTGTGTGTGTGTGTGTAAGGGACGAGTGAAACAGGAGTAAAGAGGGACGGGTGTCGTCGATCCGCCGCTGGTTTTATTCCTGTTGCGTGCCGCGCCGTCTCGTAATTGGCCACCGAATCCCTCATTAGAGACATTCCATCACGGCCGCAGCCCAGCCGCAAGGCGACAACGGCGCATGCACGCAGTCCTCCGGTCTTGTGGGGCCGCTGTGGTGTAGCGGCTAGAGCGCTTGCCTCCCACTGAGGCAAGCCTGGTTCGATTCCCCGAGGAGGTCCCTCCCGAATTTTTGCACGTGGGAATCGTGTCGGACGATGCCGTCGGTCGGCGGGTTTTTTCTCGGTGATCTCCCGTTTCCTGCGCGCCCTTGCATTCCGGCGNGTGTCGGACGATGCCGTCGGTCGGCGGGTTTTTTCTCGGTGATCTCCCGTTTCCTGCGCGCCCTTGCATTCCGGCGCTGCTCCATTTCCACCTCGCTTCGCCCGCCCTTATCAGCTTGCAAGACCAGCCGCCGAATTCTCTCCACTCCACTTCTTTTGTCTTGTCATTTTGACATACAGCACTTAGGTCCTTCGAGAGCCAGCAACTATTTTTATAGATTTTGAGGTTATTTTATAGCTTCGTAACATGATATCAAAAATGCCTTAATAAAAATAAGAATTAATTTTAAAATCACATTAATAATTTTTATAGAGTTATTTAAAGTATCGATTCGCGTTTTATAAAGTGATTATAACACAAAGTTTTATTTTAGCTCCCGTTTTTTCTTCAAGTTTCAGGAGTGCTATGGTGGCAATTTCTTCGAAATCCGACTTTTGGTGTACATGCTATAATGGTGCAAATTTGGCTATTTTGACTTTAAATATTATCTTAAAAGTTAGAATTGAATTACGGGTGAACAGCATACAAAATTACCAGAAAAATATTCTCATGGCAATCTGATAAAATGTGCACTATTTTATGTGGTTTTCGGTTTCATAACTAATTTTCAGCAATCACGTCCTGTTTCCTGGATAAAAAAGTGAAGGTATTATGAGGCAGGCCACTCAGTTAAGGCCTGATCACAACTCGTAACACTCTACTGGAGCCAGCGCGAGCGTCGTTTCTCCATTGGCTGCTGAATTAATGCAAAGTCACTCCATTTATGACTGAACTGCACATGATTGGGGCACACATTTGTGAAGTGCTCATTTATTGGTGCAGAGTAACCGAATGCGTGTCAGATAAAGTATGGTACAACGAAAAACGTATTGCAAAGGTACACTTGTTTAAATTTAACGTGTTCCCAAATAATGACGCAAATTTTCCAGGTCCCAACCGAAAGGGAATCCTCCGCAGCAATGGCCAATGTTGACACAAGCCCCGTTCCCAGAGCCTTGCGCAGACAATCAACGGAGGAGTTCGCCCTCATAAAATGAATCGTTACGTCATTTCGTTTCTGCGCACTTAACTATTCTGGCACTTCGGTATGAATCACTCAAATTAATCTTTATTACGTTACTTATTTCAAAATGCATTCAAAATTACAGTTATTGCTACTTCACTTTTACATTGTTACACAAATAGTCGTGCATGTGTGACATGTTCCAGAACAGGTATAATCATGGTCGTTGCAGTGCATGTCCAGAAGACATCGCCTTTCTTTGGGCAATGCTATTGATTGCTGCTGTCACGCGAAATATTTTATAAATGGTTGCTTCTTGTGCCATAAATCTACTAAAACATTTTCATAGGTTCTTAAAGGCCAGTAGGTATAGTCTATTCGTGGTTTCTTCACATTTTTTAAAAATCAAACATATTAAAAATCACCCCATGTATGACGTGTTTGGTTGTTTCTTAAATATGCCATGTATCACAAGCGTTTTATACTTCTTTTGATATAAAAGATACATTTTTTTATTAATTGTATTTCACTTGCATTTTATTAATAAATAATAATATTTAATTTATAATTAATATGAATAAAACGTTAGAAAATAGGTGAATGTGTAGTGAGAAATAGNCACGTCCTGTTTCCTGGATAAAAAAGTGAAGGTATTATGAGGCAGGCCACTCAGTTAAGGCCTGATCACAACTCGCAACACTCTACTGGAGCCAGCGCGAGCGTCGTTTCTCCATTGGCTGCTGAATTAATGCAAAGTCACTCCATTTATGACTGAACTGCACATGATTGGGGCACACATTTGTGAAGTGCTCATTTATTGGTGCAGAGTAACCGAAGGCATGTCAGATAAAGTATGGTACAACGAAAAACGTATTGCAAAGGTACACGTGTTTAAATTTAACGTGTTCCCAAATAATGACGCAAATTTTCCAGGTTCCAACCGAAAGAAAATCCTCCGCAGCAATGGCCAATGTTGACACAAGCCCCGTTCCCAGAGCCTCGCGCAGACAATCAACGGAGGAGTTCGCCCTCATAAAATGAATCGTTACGTCATTTCGTTTCTGCGCACTTAACTATTCTGGCACTTCGGTATGAATCACTCAAATTAATCTTTATTACCTTACTTATTTCAAAATGCATTCAAAATTACAGTTATTGCTACTTCGCTTTTACATTGTTACACAAATAGTCGTGCATGTGTGACATGTTCCAGAACAGTTATAATCATGGTCGTTGCAGTGCATGTCCAGAAGACATCGCCTTTCTTTGGGTAATGCTATTGATTGCTGCTGTCACGCGAAATATTTTATAAATGGTTGCTTCTTGTGCCATGAATCTACTGAAACATGTTCATAGGTTCTTAAAGGCCAGTAGGTATAGTCTATTCGCGGTTTCTTCACATTTTTTAAAAATCAAACATATTAAAAATAACCCCATGTATGACGTGTTCGGTTGTTTCATAAATATGCCACGTGACACAAGCGTTTTATACTTCTTTTGACATAAAAGATACATTTTTTTATTAATTGTATTTCACTTGCATTTTATCAATAAATAATAATATTTAATTTATAATTAATATGAATAAAACGTTAGAAAATAGGTGAATGTGTAGTGAGAAATAGTTTTTATGCAAAATATTATTACGCTGACCCTTTGGTGTAATTTACCATACTCGGTTATGCTTTGTTTGGACGTGGCGGAGGAATATCCTGGACGTAAAACTTAAGCAGGGCTACAGGAAAGTTAGAAGTAACCGTGAATGGACTCAATAAGAAATCCGTAAATGCTTTTCACGACGTAAAATCCCTCTTTTGCAACGCCAGAAATGAAGAATTAATGTGTACGTTAAAAGGTTAAAGTTGAACTGTTTTGAAACATGTAATTATCAACGGTTGTGAAAACTTGAATCCTGAGCTACTGTGTGTAATCTGTTGNACTTGAATCCTGGGCTACTGTGTGTAATCTGTTGTTGATAATGCTGGGAGGACCTGGTGCAAGTGGCAGGCGGCACCTGAGTGTTTCGAGCTGCTTAGATCATAATGGGAGCATCACTTCTGAAGAACTGAGCTGGGCAGCGACTGGACAANGTGTAATCTGTTGTTGATAATGCTGGGAGGACCTGGTGCAAGTGGCAGGCGGCACCTGAGTGTTTCGAGCTGCTTAGATCATAATGGCAGCATCACTTCTGAAGAACTGAGCTGGGCAGCGACTGGACTAGAACCGACCCCGACATCCAGTGATGCCTCGCCTTTGGTGGCATCTGGATGTCATCTCTAGGCGTTACTACCTTCCTCGTTACGAATCGGCGCGTTTGGGGTTTCCGCTTGCTCCTTTATACCGTGTACTACAGTTTTATAACAAGCTCGGCCATGTTTGTGTTACTATGCCGGATTCTCTCTCTCTCTCTCTCTCTCTCTCTCTCTCTCTCTCTATCTATCTATCTCTGCGTCGTCCTCGTTGTCTGGCGAAAGTTCAAAGACATTTCCAGCCAACCCGTGTCTCACTAAAATGCAATTGCAGCACCGTCTTTTGAAGCCAAGCGACGGATTTTGTTGCCCGAAGGACACTGGGGTTTCACACATCTTTTTCATTCCTCGTTTTGTGCCTTTAATGTTATAGGAACAACGACACATACACGTAAAGAAGCTGGGTATATTGCAGCTCATTATTTCTGATAAAACGAGACCAACGAGCAGCTGCCACTTGAAAAAAAAAAAATGTAATTGTGAGTTTACTGCAAAATTGCTATCAGTGGTAAAAAAAAATACATTTTTAAGTGAAAATAAGGTCAACTGAATGACTCTACGAACAAAAATATTGTAAAGAAATAGTTTATACTATATAGTGTTTCAAAGGAGGTATATTATTATTCCTCTGTAAAATATTTTAAATTATGTAGATTTGAAGATTTTGGCAGTGGCGTTTNAAGAACCGACCCCGACATCCAGTGATGCCTCGCCTTTGGTGGCATCTGGATGTCGTCTCTAGGCGTTACTACCTTCCTCGTTACGAATCGGCGCGTTTGGGGTTTCCGCTTGCTCCTTTATGTCGTGTACTACAGTTTTATAACAAGCTCGGCCCTGTCTGTGTTACTATGCCGGATTCTCTCTCTCTTTCTCTCTCTTTCTCTCTCTCTCTCTCTCTCTCTCTCTCTCTCTCTCTCTCTGCGTCGTCCTCGTTGTCCGGCGAAAGTTCAAAGACATTTCCAGCCAACCCGTGTCTCACTAAAATGCAATTGCAGCACCGTCTTTTGAAGCCAAGCGACTGATTTTGTTGCCCGAAGGACACTGGGGTTTCACACATCTTATTCATTCCTCGTTTTGTGCCTTTAATGTTATAGGAACGACACATACACGTAAAGAAGCTGGGTATATTGCAGCTCATTATTTCTGATAAAACGAGACCAACGAGCAACAGCCACTGCAAGTGATATACTTTGCTCGAACAAAAAAAATGCAGTTTTGAGTTTACTGCAAAATTGCTATCAGTGATAAAAAAAATTACATTTTTAAGTGAAAATAAGGTCAACTGAATGACTCTACGAACGAAAATATTGTAAAGAAACATTTTATATTATATAATGTTTCAAAGGAGGTATATTATTATTCCTCTGTAAAATGTTTGAAATTATGTAGATTCGAAGATTTTGGCAGTGGCGTCTCTAGTAACCCATTAAGGAGTGTGCTATTTGAGGGGTGGGGCATTGCTCATTTCGTTTAAACTACATGCTTACCACTAAGAAAAAACCTTAATGCTACATGTACGCTAATTATATCAGTGCTTAGTAGATATGCAGTATAAATACATTTTCAATATTCGTGTTACTATACTAAGTTGTATTGTTGTGAATTTAGCTTTTAAGTCAATTTATACCTGAAAGGGGTTATGGGCGTAGCTAAATAATGAGTCATGATTGTAGAGCACAGCAGTATAATATGGAGTTTGTTGAACATAAGGAATATACAATAACTATTTACGTGACTGTTGTTCGGGGGAACTTAAATGTTATACCAATATGCTAATTTATTGTATGAGGTATTATTACTTCACGCCATTACTATTACAATCTAATTGGAAAGTCCCCACCTTGTTGATGTTGTCGGAGGCTGATTCTAGGAGGCGGTTAACGACGGCCGGACACACCCATCTTCAGTGGTATTCTCGTTCCAGTGGCCCGACGACAAAAGACGCCGCTCCCGGTGTTACGCTGATCTATATCGGGCGCGTTGTTTAATATTTTTGGTCCCATTTACTGGCCCGTAGAGGGGGTTCCTGCAACTGTCTTTCGCAAGGTGTTATTGAAATCACGCTCTAGCCCTGGTTCAATGTTTGAAGGTGTGATCAGGCAGGCCGTCCAGCTAAGGCATGATTACTTCATAACAGTATGTATTAATATAGCATGATTAACAGTTTACTTGTATAATATAATTTTATCCAGTGCAAAATGAAGCTCAAAGGATCGGATTCAAACATCGTTAGCAACCCATTCCCTTACATACACACACACACACACACACACACACACACACTCTCTCTCTCTCTCTCTCTGTCTCTGTATTTTGGGTCCACTACTGGGTAAATAAGTATGTATATATTACATAATTATTCAATTTGTTAAAATTTATATCAGACTTCTCTGGATTAAACTTTGTCCTCCACATTTTATAATCTTAGCATAAAAAGTCTTTTATTTTTTCCGATAAACACGAAAACTTGATTTTTGCTTCAGCAGGTCGGTAGGAAAAACTAAGTAACACAAAAACATATTGCAAGAATTTTTTATTTTTTTTGCTTTTAAGTATAGAAATTTGCAAGCTTTAATTCAAATATATGATACTGAACTCGTAAGGTACATATTTTCATGCCCTGGCGTACTTTCAGGTGCAAGAGTCTGGCAACGGTCGACTGCATCCGTGCTACTGAGTGCACGTTTGCTGGGAGAAATTTAACACAAACTTAATCTGGTCTTAAGTTATGTTTTATAATTTTTTTAGGCTTCACTGGGACCGTGGTTGACTGAGCGGTCTGTCACTTAACCGTCACTGCTGAAGATCAATTATTCGGGCTCATACACCAATGAGCTTTAATGACAGAACTTACGCCACCCTTCGTCATCTCGTGTTCACTTTGTTCATATGGACGCTCGACACTCTAGCAGGATCATATATTTTAAGCATTTGATTTATGCAACAAGTTATACGTATCAAAGAAAAGTAACTACACCACCCACGACAACGAGCATTGCCGTATGGGACGAAGGAAGCTCACTGCTTCCATTAGTCACAAGTCGGGCGAGTATTTTGCACGCTACTGTACCTTCCACTCCGTGGTTTAGAGTATCGCTGGTAATACTCTACAGCTTATTCCCGAAGTAATCAAATCAAGCGGGCTTCATTTTTTCTCATTACAGNCTGTGCCTGTTTCTCGTAGGAAAGAAAACTCATTTGGGCGAAATTTTTCCAATCTACGTTACAAGTTTCTTTTTGCAGTCTCTTGCAGAGTTTCTCCTGGAAAGTTTCCCTTGCCCCCACCCCCCTCCAGCTCTACACTTCTCGCGTATCTTGTGGACCTGAAGGAGAGTGAGATGTGTAAAAGGGGGGAGGGTGGTCCAAATGAGGGGGACAGGAGGAGAAGCCAGGACCTAATCCTGCGCGTAACGTACACAAGAAGGAAAGTTTGTGTAATAGATTCTGGTCAATGGGATCGATCCAGACTTCCACTACCACAACCCCCTCCCTTTCTACTACCTCGTCACTCACCCCTCCCATTTTCCCCAATTTCCCCTTCCGCTTTTAGGTAACGCGAGGAAACGAACGATGCGGGCCCTGCAGGAGGGATCGAGGTCATTAGTCGGGGTCCACCGGGTTTAATGACGTCATTTGTTCCAACTGCCCTCCACTCTTACGCCATCTCGTTATCTCCTTGTGTTTCAAATTCGAATAACAGTTTTTCCCGACCCTAGGGAAAAAAATTGCTCTGGAGAGAGAAGGAAAGGAGACAAAAATACAATTTTTCCACCGTCCTTCGCTGTTTTGTTGGTGCGTAGAGCTGACAGTTTTATATTTGTTTCGTAATATATTTTTCTGCGTGCAAAGATTTTGCACCCTGCCCGTGGCACATAAAAAACATGACTCACGTGTGTGTGTCGGAGAGAAAAATGTTGGGCCTATCGACCTTCTTGTTCCACTTTGACCCCTCGTACATCGTGGTGTATTTTTAACGCATCCAACCTCGTTAAAAGCTAGAAAAAAATATACTGAATATGAGGCAGAAGGTGTACAGTACAGTCTCTTATCTGAAGGCCCTATTTCACAACTCAATTTAATTATATGTCCCAATAACGTCACCCTGTTAATAGCTCGGAACTGGTGTGATAAATTATGCAATCTCTTAAGTAAACTAACCTCATTTAAACTAAATTAATGTAATATTCCTTTGACTTTTCTGTTTCACACTTGTTTTGTATGGATAGAGGCTGAGGAGTTTTAAATTAAAGGCTATTATTCGGAGAAAAGTGAAGTGTGTAATTTATTCCAAATGCTTCTTTTTTTTTTACTCACGTGGCTTGCTGTCCGAACCCTAAAACTTTATGATTGCCACACACCTGGCACGTGCACTATGTTGCGGCATTATTGAAAATTACATTTTTAGAAGAACCTGTTGAACTTGCCAGCAGTCTATCTCATCTTCTGGAATGAAGGAATACGTCCAGCTACTACGGTAAACGATTTTCAAGATATTTTGCGTNAAATTATGCAATCTCTTAAGTAAACTAACCTCATTTAAACTAAATTAATGTAATATTCCTTTGACTTTTCTGTTTTACACTTGTTTTGTATGGATAGAGGCTGAGGAGTTTTAAATTAAAGGCTATTATTCGGAGAAAAGTGAAGTGTGTAATTTATTCAAAATGCTTCTTTTTTTTTTACTCACGTGACTTGCTGTCCGAACCCTAAAACTTTATGATTGCCACACACCTGGCACGTGCACTATGTTGCGGCATTATTGAAAATTACATTTTTAGAAGAACCTGTTGAACTTGCTAGCAGTCTATCTCATCTTCTGGAATGAAGGAATACGTCCAGCTACTACGGTAAACGATTTTCAAGATATTTTGCGTATCGTGAACGTCAGTTTGGATATATTGAACCTTCCCAATCAAGACCTTTTCAGACAGCTGTATCTGATAGAATGTACGTGAAATTTATGCAGGAGGGCGTACTGAACTCCCAATCAAGACCTTTTCAGACTGATAGAATGTACGTGAAATTTATGCAGGAGGGCGTACTGAACTCCCAATCAAGACCTTTTCAGACTGATAGAATGTACGTGAAATTTATGCAGGAGGGCGTACTGAACTCCCAATCAAGACCTTTTCAGACTGATAGAATGTACGTGAAATTTATGCAGGAGGGCGTACTGAACTCCCAATCAAGACCTTTTCAGACTGATAGAATGTACGTGAAATTTATGCAGGAGGGCGTACTGAACTCCCAATCAAGACCTTTTCAGACTGATAGAATGTACGTGAAATTTATGCAGGAGGGCGTACTGAACTTCGCTTATGACTTTGCACAAATAGCACGTAACGTGTGACGTACTCTGCATGCAGTAAGCATACGCATATATAATTTTTACAGGGACAATTGTACGGACCAAGATGTTATTGTAGTACTGTTATACATGCATTATTTTTTTCAGGTGAAATAATAACTGAAAATTACTGAAATACGCGCTTGTGGGTAGTAGTTTGGTTTAAAATACTGTACAAGGTGTTGTGTATACATGACGGACACTATCTGTGTTAATGTTAAGTTAAACTGAGGGCATATTCACGTAAATTGACTGATTAGGACTACATTGCACATAAGTTACTGCTACAAAAGTTTATCATATTCTACATGTGTGCAGAATCTAAATCAGTGATTTAAATAAAAATATTTATTTTACTGAATCTTTAGTAACTGAGCTGTTATCTACCGGCGAATCAGTGAAATACACTGAGGGTTACCATCAAGTCAGAGCAATTCACAAGAAATCATTATAAATCACTGTGTTTTATCAGTGAATACCAACAACTAAATTGATATGTAGAATTTTAATAATACGACCAGAGCAGTTTCAGCAAATATGTAGTAAAACTGCTGATTAGGAGCAATTTTTACTATTTCGATTTTTTTTATGTGGAGTAAAATTATTTTTACTAACTTTCTCAGAAAATATTTTACCATAGTGATGTTTTTCCATCTATATTTTTGTAACACCGTAAATTCTTTTCACGTTATTGTGGCGCAAGGCATTGTGCCTAATAAATTAGTCAATATGAGAAAACTGTAAGTCACAAATCTATAAAAACAAAGTTAACAAAACCGTTAAATTCCATTGCTCTTGGTTTATAAGTGTAGATTTCCAGAATAATGTGTACTTTAATTCACATACTTTGGCTAATTTATGCAACACGTCCTCTTAATATGCACTGTAAATTTGCTTGCCATAAAAATGAGAATGTTTCATTTTTACCTACGTTTAGAAGTGTGAATAATTACTTTGCATTTAATTCACTTAAATCACGCGCATTTAAAAACAAGGCATAATATTGTCGGGCCAAATGTATAAAATTTATATTTTTAGAAGTGCCGCTAGACGACGTGGCATTCACTCGACTAATTTCTGAAGGTATGCAAGGAGGCATTGAAATCTGTGCCAATTTGAGAAAGGGTTGCAGGTCTGTCACGTTTAATGATTCTCGTCAGTCGTCTTTTGTCCCATTCGTTCACGATATTTTTCCGGCCACAGTGATGTCGAAGATTTGAAGTTTTACCAGATTCCCGATATTCACGGTACACTCGTGAAATGGTCGTACGCGAAAATCCTAATTTTATCGCTACCTCGGAGATACTATGTCCCATCTCTGGTGCGCCGACTATAACACCACGTTCAAACTCACCTAAATCTTGATAACCTGCCATTGTAGCAGCAGTAACCGATCTACCAACTTTTCCAGACGCTTGTTGTCTTATATAGGCGCTCGGCTGGTGTAGCGCAATGAGACTAACCAAGGTATGGACTGTTATTTGCATACGCACGCCTATACCAGTTTTTTGCTCTTCAATGTACATAGATATGTTTTTAACGCCCACAAATAAATTTATTGGGATTAAAATAATTTTTGGAAAATTTAAGAACTAAATAATTTTTTTTATTGCCTTACTGGTCCACCCTCTTGTGATATCACATAATTATATAATTCAACAATAATCTTTATTTAATTCTATGCACCAAGTCAAACCGGCGTACTGTACCAAATATAACGGCAAAGATATTGGGAAGATGCAGGTGTTAACGGGGAGTGAGACTAGAAAACAATTTGGGGAAATACGAAACCGGAGCTCAAACCCATACAAAATTTGCAATGAAGGCAACTTAATTTTGTTTATTTTTTGCTAAGCAATAATATACTGCAAAAATTGTACATATCCGCACCAAAGTGATAAAACTATTTCTAGAGTTTCCTTCATTTTGAACACTGTTTCTACCGGCACCGCCTTAACTGCATTACAAAAGAATTGCGAGTAGACCTNAGAGTTTCCTTCATTTTGAACACTGTTTCTACCGGCACCGCCTTAACTGCATTACAAAAGAATTGCGAGTAGACCGGAAGGAACGCATTTGCATTTTTTGGGGTTTATTTATCGGTAAAAATGGTTTTACGAACTAGGCATCAGTGCACTATTTATACGTCAAAAATTATGCAAGTCTATTAATCGATGCNGTAAAAATGGTTTTACGAACTAGGCATCAGTGCACTATTTATACGTCAAAAATTATGCAAGTCTATTAATCGATGCACACAAAACCAAGTGCCAAAATAACACAAACTAAAACCAAACATTTTAAAAAGTTCATTTTTGTCAATAATTTGTTTGTTTAAAATTGTTGTCAGACACATATGATCTCCCCTCTCCACGCCCGCCATCATCGTGTCAACGGCTTTCTTTCTCGAATAGTTTATACGAGCAAAGACGTCAGGAAATTACTCTTCATCACTTCACTCCAAATCACCCCAAATGGCTACAGGAAATTCAATTTCAAGTTATTATGATTTACATAGAAATGCAATGGTTTTTTTTCTTCGCAAATGCATTGTCCACAAGTTCAATATTATTTATTTGTAACATCTGAAATAGCTGCGCTGTGTCCTGGTTTCACACCCAGAAGAGAGTAGTGCCATATGATTCACGCGGTAAGTCTGCCACAAGTTATTGTTGGCTCGGCCGTTACCACCGAGGTTCCAAGGCCTTGCACCCCGCTAGTGAAGCCACTGGTCATAGCAATACACTCCCTGCGCGACATTAGTTGCGAATGTGTAAAAATGTGGGAAATAAAGAGTGGGCAGTGCGAAATACAAAGCTTTCGTTGCTTTTACCCTATTACCATTCGTTAACAAGTACAGAAATATGCTCAGAATTATTACTTAATGATNAAAGCTTTCGTTGCTTTTACCCTATTACCATTCGTTAACAAGTACAGAAATATGCTCAGAATTATTACTTAATGATCACGTTCTCTGACTGTACAAACTAAGCCATTTCTTAACATTTATTGTTGCGTTTACTCTGTTGCTGTTTGTAAAAAAGAAAAGACAGAAAGCATTCAAATATATGGCCTGGTGATACATTCTCCAAGCAAATTACAGCCAACTTCGCCATAGGGAGAGTTTGAGAAAATGTGTAAATGCTCTCCCTACGCTAACGTCTCCTGTATTCCGTACCATTGCTTCAGCGTGAAAATTGTTGTTTGTATACCTGATGCAGGCCTATACAAACAGTATTATGTAGACAAATGATGGGTGTTTTATATTTCTGATAAAATTATTTCAATTTTGCATTCAGAATTTCAAATAAATATTATAAATGTTTTGCTTACATGCTTGTTGAAATTTTACCTTGCAAAATCAAGACTTTTTAGTGTTATTTTGTGAAGAACACTTTTACTTTTAAGATTATCCAGTATTCGGAAAGGTTTGGTATGTTTGAAATTCTGATGATGTCCATTCACACGCAAAATATTATAAAATTGGTTAAATTGTTAACTGTGTACATATTTCAACTTAAAGTAGTTGATTAATACTAGTTTATTTGGCAATCAATTTTTTTTATCATGTCAGAGAGTAAACTTTTATCCTTTCAGCCACTTTTATTTCCATTTTATATCTGCTTTTGGTTCGTGCAATCCAAAAACGGTACAGTTGTGATTTTAAAAGATAATCAAGCAAAATTATTATGCTACTTAAGATTATTTGATTACTGTAGCTTAAATATTAAAATTTTAATGCGACAATATTTTAAGGAACAGCGAAACAATTCTGAAGTGAGACTCGAACCTAAGCCTCCTGTTTATCATCTAAACCTCTTGTACCTCTCATTTACAGAGGAGGGGCATTATCGAGCCCTTTTAACAATGGTTATGGGGAGTTAACGAATTTAGGAGGTTAAATCTTCTTTTCTTGCTGTCTTATTAAGGAGAGGGGCAAAAAATGAATCTAGTTTAGTTTGATTTTGTTGAAGACTGCCGTCAGATGAATCATCGCCTAAGAATTTATTTTACTTCCACTACCCGCCAATTGCATTCCGGATGCAATTCGCGCGTGCTTGCAGCAGCTATTGTCTGATGGCTGNAAGCTTTAGTTGCTTTTACCCTATTACCATTCGTTAACAAGTACAGAAATATGCTCAGAATTATTACTTAATGATTACGTTCTCTGACTGTACCAACTAAGCCATTTCTTAACATTTATTGTTGCGTTTACTCTGTTGCTGTTTGTAAAAAAGAAAAGACAGAAAGCATTCAAATATATGGCCTGGTGATACATTATCCAAGCAAATTACAGCCAACTTCGCCATAGGGAGAGTTTGAGAAAATGTGTAAATGCTCTCCCTACGCTAACGTCTCCTGTATTCCGTACCATTGCTTCAGCGTGAAAATTGTTGTTTGTATACCTGATGCAGGCCTATACAAACAGTATTATGTAGACAAATGATGGGTGTTTTATATTTCTGATAAAATTATTTCAATTTTGTATTCAGAATTTCAAATAAATATTATAAATGTTTTGCTTACATGCTTGTTGAAATTTTACCTTGCAAAATCAAGACTTTTTAGTGTTATTTTGTGAAGAACACTTTTACTTTTAAGATTATCCAGTATTCGGAAAGGTTTGGTATGTTTGAAATTCTGATGATGTCCATTCACACGCAAAATATTATAAAATTGGTTAAATTGTTAACTGTGTACATATTTTAACTTAAAGTAGTTGATTAATACTAGTTTATTTGGCAATTAATTTTTTTTATCATGTCAGAGAGTAAACTTTTATCCTTTCAGCCACTTTTATTTCCATTTTATATCTGCTTTTAGTTCGTGCAATCCAAAAACGGTACAGTTGTGATTTTAAAAGATAATCAAGCAAAATTTTTATGCTACTTAAGATTATTTGATTACTGTAGCTTAAATATTAAAATTTTAATGCGACAATATTTTAAGGAACAGGGAAACAATTCTGAAGTGAGACTCGAACCTAAGCCTCCTGTTTATCATCTAAACCTCTTGGACCTCTCATTTACAGAGGAGGGGCATTATCGAGCTCTTTTAACAATGGTTATGGGGAGTTAACAAATTTAGGAGGTTAAATCTTCTTTTCTTGCTGTCTTATTAAGGAGAGGGGCAAAAAATGAATCTAGTTTAGTTTGATTTTGTTGAAGACTGCCGTCAGATGAATCATCGCCTCAGAATTTTTTTTACTTCCACTAGCCGGCAATTGCATTCCGGATGCAATTCGCGCGTGCTTGCAGCAGCTATTGTCTGATGGCTGCCTGCCAGAAGGGGGAAGGGGGGGGAGGAATATTGACGAATGCAGTCAGCAAGGGTTGTTTTCAGTTGACGTAGGGGAATGGTGGTGGGTGTTGATGGATAGCAGCCGGCGACAGATGCGGCGAGAGGACGGTTGCACTAGAGAATAGTTTCTATGGTGTGTCGTCTTCATAGAAGCTGCCTTGTTTTGCTCGTGTGTTGGCTTGTCATGCAGTGATAGGTTGTGGGCCCGATACCGGCGTATTCGGCTCACAACCTGAGGGTCATGAGAATTAAGTTTCTTCACTGAACTATTCTGTAAATAGCAGAATATTACTTACTTGTTTAATTGGCAACAAAATTTGTATTTTTCATAGCAGAACTAGTATAATTAGCTGAAAAATAATTTTAAATCCTTTTTATTGCATAGGTAAAATAATAGTTCGTTAAATACAGTCTAGATCTTCAACTAATTGTCTTTGTTCACCTGTTACCAAAAACTGATTAATTGTTTACCTTGTAGGAAGCCTACACAATGATCGGGCATTCATCTTTAATTACTTAATCAACTTCAGCTTATCAATATCTGTATCTATCCTTGTATTATTGATTATGGTAACGGTGAAAGAGTCATTGTGATTACACACGTTATGACAAATTGATTACGTTGGAAGTAAANATTATTGATTATGGTAACGGTGAAAGAGTCATTGTGATTACACACGTTATGACAAATTGATTACGTTGGAAGTAAACTAAAACTAAACTACTGAGCTAGATTGTCCTCAAATTTGCTATCTACACGTGTTATTGGAAACGAGAGTAATAAAACACAACGCACTTAGGTATTACAAAATAAATCGCTGGAACAAATCCACGACTAGAGATGTTGAGTTCTTTCAAATTTAGTGGTTGTTTTAGTGATTAGAGATTTAAAAATGTTCGCATTTTTTTTATGTCCCTCCTTTTGTCCTGAAGTGGCTCCATAACCTCATATATTCAGGCAAAAATTTATTGAACCGGAAGTATTTTGTTATAAAAATTCTTATCTAAGCTGTTTAGCAATATGTTTAATGAATTAGAGCACCTGTATTTTACAATATAGCTATTTCTGAAGTGTCTTGATTTTTGTGCACCCGTCTTACTTGCTGCGCTGACGTTAACAACTATTACTGGTTGTCTTTGTAATAGTAAATTACTTAATAGTTAAGTTATTTGGTATGTATAAAAGATAACCAATATTATATTTAAAACCGCTTCCTCGTGGCTGAGTTATCAGTTTGATGATAAAAAACGAGTAGTCTTTCTGATAAATGGATTCTTTATTCTATCATTTAAAAATCATTAACGTAAAAGTCATTTTTGTCTGCTTAAAGTTCCAAAATATGGTGGCTTTCGTTGACGAAGACCGAAGGCTGTAACTTCAACACATTCGTGCTTCGGACATACTACGGATGCGTGTTCTTTAGTTTTAAAGCTTAAGTTAATGAAGCATTCAAGACATGTCCGTCTCCCCATTATTCTAACAACATAAAGTAAGAACAAAAATAGGAAACTACTAGAAAAATCCAAACGTTGGCTACTTCAGTGAACGAACCACTAACGCAGTGGAAGTCTCACTGCTTACAGTTTACAGCATATCCATTAGAGATTTCTAGCAGATGAACTCCAGTTATCTGTACGCTTAGACGAGCTGGGATTTTTCGCCAACTCATGATGAGGGAACGGATTTACGTGATATTTAACAAATGATAGTGCAAAAAATTGTCATACAATCATGTTTTTCTACTTTAGGGTTTTTATTTATTCGTAGCGAACAATTTGCTACTAGTATATATATATTTATACTTACGGAAAGTTCGGGAGGCTGTGATTTTAAATCTTCAGACACCTCTTGTTCCATTCTACTCAAATCCGGAAGAGTTCCTGTCACGCAAGACTCCATGCCAGAATCTATGAAAGTATTATTTTCAAGAGGGAATCAACAATATATGTTTTGGCTCGCACATTAAATTTTTAAAGACTCACGGATTTTACGTGTATTTATAATTTTTTAATTTGTATAAATGGAACGTACCTGTATAAAAATTAATTATTTGTGTATTTATATTTTAAACCTTTTCTTTTTAAATATAGCGTTAAATTGTTTGCTAAATAAATATGTAAATAAAGGAAATATTAGTGAAAATGTTATTTAAAGGATTGGCTCACGGGAAGATGCAGTACCGAAGTAGCAAGGGGGACTCTAGTCACGAACGTATACGGACTTTGAGCGGGCGAAGGAAACAGGAAAAGCTTGCGTGGGGTAATTCTCCTCGTCCGCTTGGACGTACCCTGTCACACGCGCGCTACAAGCCGATCAAAATATTGTCATGCTGGGTTCAATACGAGTTACCTAGCGGCTAATTGAGATTACGATCTCATGCATGACCAGTTGTTCTTCCGGATCGAAATCGAAGCTGATGGCCAGCGCAGTTCCACTTGTATCCTCTCCAAGCAGATTCTGGGAGCTGCAACGTAGCTCTTACGGCGGGGAACAACTCCCACTCAATTTATTAGCATGTGCCGTCCTCCCACTCCATTACTTTGCTACTAGCCATATTGACAGAATTTAGTGGGTAAATGTTAATACTTTAATGGTATATATGTATACATTTAAACATATTAACAGAAAAAATAATAATGGATGTTAACTTATTTAAGGGTCCTGACTACCTAGCAACAAAATTGAATATATAGGTAGTTGTTTTTAATTTGCAGACGTACAGGCACATGACGAAGGGGAGGCAGGCTGTGGTAAGGGTTTGCAGAGCATTATAGGAGGGATATGGGCACAGGCTTATAAGATTTAGTTTTGGCGTCGATGCGCCATAGCTGTATTGGTATTGAAGACTCCGTGCTGTAGCTACGTTAAGGAAATTAGCAGCCATATTCGTTATGTCATCGATTGATTTCTGGTCCGAGTGTGGCGAAGCCCACCTAATTAATGAGGGGGAATTATTCAAAAAGATGGGTGCATCTGCATCTATCGCCTCAGGGCTATGCGACGCTGCACCATCGGAGACCATGGTACAATTTGGCGCTGCACCTATAGCAACAGACGGCATCGCAACGGAGACGCCCTTCCGGAGCACGTAGATGGCACCCTTCCGTATCACCCAGACGTCACCCTTCCGTATCACCCAGACGGCACCCTTCCAGGGATCCCAGACGCCGCTCTTTCGCGGCTTCCAGACTGGTGAGTTGGCTACACGCGACAACATAACGGAAGTTTCCCTGCTCCTGAAAACTGACAACGTACCGCAGTTGGAAAATGGATCGCCCGAAATGACTGTGTTACACGTGCAAACAACGGGGACTGTTTCTTCCAACGAAGTGACGGACTTATCAGTGCCGGTACAGTACTCTCCGGTCTCTCNATTATTGATTATGGTAACGGTGAAAGAGTCATTGTGATTACACACGTTATGACAAATTGATTACGTTGGAAGTAAGCTAAAACTAAACTACTGAGCTAGATTGTCCTCAAATTTGCTATCTACACGTGTTATTGGAAACGAGAGTAATAAAACACAACGCACTTAGGTATTACAAAATAAATCGCTGGAACAAATCCACGACTAGAGATGTTGAGTTCTTTCAAATTTAGTGGTTGTTTTAGTGATTAGAGATTTAAAAATGTTCGCATTTTTTTTATGTCCCTCCTTTTGTCCTGAAGTGGCTCCATAAACCTCATATATTCAGGCAAAAATTTATTGAACCGGAAGTATTTTGTTATAAAAATTCTTATCTAAGCTGTTGAGCAATATGTTTAATGAATTAGAGCACCTGTATTTTACAATATAGCTATTTCTGAAGTGTCCTGATTTTTGTGCACCCGTCTTACGTGCTGCGCTGACGTTAACAACTATTACTGGTTGTCTTTGGAATAGTAAATTACTTAATAGTTAATTTATTTGGTATGTATAAAAGATAACCAATATTATATTTAAAACCGCTTCCTCGTGGCTGAGATATCAGTTTGATGATAAAAAACGAGTAGTCTTTCTGATAAATGGATTCTTTATTCTATCATTTAAAAATCATTAACGTAAAAGTCATTTTTGTCTGCTTAAAGTTCCAAAATATGGTGGCTTTCGTTGACGAAGACCGAAGGCTGTAACTTCAACACATTCGTGCTTCGGACATACTACGGATGCGTGTTCTTTAGTTTTAAAGCTTAAGTTAATGAAGCATTCAAGACATGTCCGTCTCCCCATTATTCTAACAACATAAAGTAAGAGCAACAATAAGAAACTACTAGAAAAATCCAAACGTTGGCTACTTCAGTGAACGAACCACTAACGCAGTGGAAGTCTCACTGCTTACAGTTTACAGCATATCCATTAGAGATTTCTAGCAGATGAACTCCAGTTATCTGTACGCTTAGACGAGCTGGGATTTTTCGCCAACTCATGATGAGGGAACTGATTTACGTGATATTTAACAAATGATAGTGCAAAAAATTGTCATACAATCATGTTTTTCTACTTTAGGGTTTTTATTTATTCGTAGCGAACAATTTGCTACTAGTATATATATATTTATACTTACGGAAAGTTCGGGAGGNTAACAATTTGCTACTAGTATATATATTTATACTTACGGAAAGTTCGGGAGGCTGTGATTTTAAATCTTCAGACACCTCTTGTTCCATTCTACTCAAATCCGGAACAGTTCCTGTCACGCAAGACTCCATGCCAGAATCTATGAAAGTATTATTTTCAAGAGGGAATCAAAAATATATGTTTTGGCTCGCACATTAAATTTTTAAAGACTCACGGATTTTACTTGTATTTAAAAATTTTTAATTTGTATAAATGGAACGTACCTGTATAAAAATTCATTATTTGTGTATTTATATTTCAAACCTTTTCTTTTTAAATATAGCGTTAAATTGTTTGCTAAATAAATATGTAAATAAAGGAAATATTAGTGAAAATGTTATTTAAAGGATTGGCTCACGGGAAGATGCAGTACCGAAGTAGCAAGGGGGACTCTAGTCACGAACGTATACGGACTTTGAGCGGGCGAAGGAAACAGGAAAAGCTTGCGTGGGGTAATTCTCCTCGTCCGCTTGGACGTACCCTGTCACACGCGCGCTACAAGCCGATCAAAATATTGTCATGCTGGGTTCAATACGAGTTACCTAGCGGCTAATTGAGATTACGATCTCATGCATGACCAGTTGTTCTTCCGGATCGAAATCGAAGCTGATGGCCAGCGCAGTTCCACTTGTATCCTCTCCAAGCAGATTCTGGGAGCTGCAACGTAGCTCTTACGGCGGGGAACAACTCCCACTCAATTTATTAGCATTTGCCGTCCTCCCACTCCATTACTTTGCTATTAACCATATTGACAGAATTTAGTGGGTAAACGTTAATACTTTAATGGTATATATGTATACATTTAAACATATTAACAGAAAAAATAATAATGAATGTTAACTTATTTAAGGGTCCTGACTACCTAGCAACAAAATTGAATATATAGGTAGTTGTTTTTAATTTGCAGACGTACAGGCACATGACGAAGGGGAGGCAGGCTGTGGTAAGGGTTTGCAGAGCATTATAGGAGGGATATGGGCACAGGCTTATAAGATTTAGTTTTGGCGTCGATGCGCCATAGCTGTATTGGTATTGAAGACTCCGTGCTGTAGCTACGTTAAGGAAATTAGCAGCCATATTCGTTATGTCATCGATTGATTTCTGGTCCGAGTGTGGCGAAGCCCACCTAATTAATGAGGGGGAATTATTCAAAAAGATGGGTGCATCTGCATCTATCGCCTCAGGGCTATGCGACGCTGCACCATCGGAGACCATGGTACAATTTGGCGCTGCACCTATAGCAACAGACGGCATCGCAACGGAGACGCCCTTCCGGAGCACGTAGATGGCACCCTTCCGTATCACCCAGACGGCACCCTTCCAGGGATCCCAGACGCCGCTCTTTCGCGGCTTCCAGACTGGTGAGTTGGCTACACGCGACAACATAACGGAAGTTTCCCTGCTCCTGAAAACTGACAACGTACCGCAGCTGGAAAATGGATCGCCCGAAATGACTGTTTTACATGTGCAAACAACGGGGACTGTTTCTTCCAACGAAGTGACGGACTTATCAGTGCCGGTACAGTACTCTCCGGTCTCTCNGTGCAAACAACGGGGACTGTTTCTTCCAACGAAGTGACGGACTTATCAGTGCCGGTACAGTACTCTCCGGTCTCTCATATTCCTTACACAAACGCTGAAAGATGCCTTCACCGCGAAGACATGTGGTCTCCGCTACCTCTCGACGCTAACCCACTCTCCCATCGGTCTGACGGGGATGAGATTCACCAGTGTTTAAATAACTTTGAAAGCATTTTACGCGCGTTACGTAACGATGTTGTCGATTTACACCTCGAACTGACTAAATGCGTGCTTGTTCTTACAGACGTAAAATATTACATGGAAGGATTTGTGCTAAGTTTTCTACCATCCTAGAGTCTGCAGCTACGTTAGACATTTATATATGGATGTAAAAATGTGATTTTAAAGACACGCAGTTTTTGCGCATATACATGCGAACCAAGCATTTTAACATAATTTTTTGGTGTAATGTTAATGTGTGGATTTTAGTTAAATGTAGCGAATTGTTATTTAACTTCTAACTGTGTATGTGTGCGCTCACTAATCTATTTTTTTTCACTGTAAAAAATTTGAATTTTTTTTCTTTTCTTCGGAATAAATATGCCTTATTAAGTGCAATATTTCATAACAGTGCCTCATATTACATAATAATAATTATTGACTTATTTACCTACAATATGAAAAATTTACTCTAAAATTTGCTGCATATTATGAAATTTTTTTACTATTAAAAAAATAACTGGNTTTTGGTGTAATGCTAATGTGTGGATTTTAGTTAAATGTAGCGAATTGTTATTTAACTTCTAACTGTGTATGTGTGTGCTCACTAATCTATTTTTTTCACTGTAAATAATTTGATTTTTTTTTCTTTTCTTCGGAATAAATATGCCTTATTAAGTGCAATATTTCATAACAGTGCCTCATATTACATAATAATAATTATTGACTTATTTACCTACAATATAAAAAATTTACTCCAAAATTTGCTGCATATTATTAAATTTTTTTACTATTAAAAAAATAACTGGTGTGAAATATTTAGCACTTAATTATTTAAAGAAGATTATTGAATTTTAAAAAATTGTGTACGGCATAATGGTATTGCTACTGACCTACATTAACTACCTCTCGAGAGTTTGAAGACGTAGGGGGAGTATGCTGGCGGGGGAGATGTGATCGCGTGACGACTCATTCTGACACTTCACATAAGAACGCCGCCAGCCTCTGCCTATCTCTCTCTATCTCTCTCTCTCTCTCTCTCTCTCTCTCTCTATCTCTCCCCTCTATCGCTTGAATGTAACAGCAATAAAACACTAAGGTCATTTTAAAATGATTTCAATACAAATAAAAATATTACACAAATATTTGCAAAAAAATTATTTATTTTACTTCATAGTTCCAACAAAAAAAAACTTGTAAGAAACTTCGATTCAACATATACATTCATCGTATTTACATATCAAATGAAAGAAGATATTCAGATATATAAAAATATATTATATTTATAAAACACGTCGGAGAAAGTATTTTACATGATAAACATATTTACTGAAAAATGCAAAATATTGTTAAACAATAAAAAATTATAAGATATATAAAAATATCGACATTTATTTGTACATAAAATAATTTTTTTACACATAGCATAAAAACATACTTTTTTCCATCAAAACTTTTAATCACGCACATAAATATTTTTTTTACACTGTAGAACGTGTGTGTTTCGTCAACTAAAAAAAAAAAATACGAGGGGAATGGAAGATTTTCATCACCTGGGGTTTCTAAAAATAGAGCAAAGCTCATATGCACACGCACACACGAGCACTTCTGGACATGGGTCCGGTAGCGTTGTAACCTCTAAACTGTGGGAAGCGCCATTATATCGTTCAGAGCATTGTCTAAAATTTTTGTCATTTTTAATTTCATGATTAAATTCGCAATTTTCCCTGTCGTACTTGCTTGAACGTCGTTCCCCCACAATTCATTTTTTCATATTTGCGATGTTTGTGGGAACTTTCGTTTTTGGACGGCACAAAGAACTGCACACTCGTCACTGTCACAATCTTTCACTGATAATTCAAGAGTCTTGCCATCGAAGACGCTTATTTCAAGGAGGAAATTAACATTTTCGTCACACCACTCCACAGTTACGGTAACATTCAGTTGGTCCGTGTACGTTACGCTGTGCAGTAGAGGATATTTACATGCACATTTTTTCTCGGGAATGAACTTATCACCAGGACGCGCTCCACCGTTTCGAGGAGACTTGGAAGGTCTCGGCCTCGAGTCTAAATGCACTTCACATGCAAAAGGCGTGCCGGTGGAGGCCAAGTCCGGGAAAACTTGCCTTTTCACAAGATGGTTATGTCCATCACAATTCTCCTGCCATTTGCACACATAATTTTTATTTTTTTCGGAAAAGTTTGTACATTCTTTACCTTACATACGTGGAAATCACGATTTTGTTTTCCAACTCCTTCAGCATAAATTGTAAACGCAACAGTTTTTATATTCGCACGTTAATGTGTACCGCAGANGTAAACGCAACAGTTTTTATATTCGCACGTTAATGTGTCCCGCACATAACAGCATAACCAGTGAATTGTACCGGCACAAAATTGAATTTGCAGAACGCCTCGAGCATCTCGAAAACTTACGCGTCGGTAACCACAATTCGGTTCACTGTACTTGCTGAATGGAGAAAATACGGTGACGGACACTTCCATTTCTTCTTCAATGTCACTGTATGCGAAGTCGGAGCTGATGGGGCTCTCTGCGAAGCTGGGAGAGAATAAGCTATAGGACGTTCTGGCCGATGGGGGCTGGTACGGGTTGCCGTTGCCTGCTGGTTGCTGGTTTGTGCTAGTATACGGCATTGACGAATTCGCTCCTCGTTCCAATATGGTGCGGATAAGCTGAAGAACATTATCTCCATTTTATTCTGCGTTGGTGTTGCTCTTATTTTCTTCTTCATTTGACAACACGGTTATCGTAAATTTAACAGGGGTTTGAAATCCTGCATGTTTTTAAATGGTCGCTGGGCGTTCCTCTTGAAATAGCGAAATAGGAACGACGGCGAGAAAAATGACTGCTTTCCCGAGGGGGCTCGGGGTGCGTCTTATAAAGAGTTTTTAAGGGGAAAAAAATAGCAAACCACCGATTGGTCGGAACGAAGGTTTCCGAAAACACCCGAGTAATTAGCCAATGAGAAACATTGACGGAGATATTCAATATATTGGAAAGCGGTGGGCATTAACCAATGAGAATCACTGGTAGGGCAATTGGTCTATTAAATACCTTGTAAGGGGGAAGTGGAGGGGGTCTGTCGTCTGCTGGGTGTGGTGCTGGGGACAGCATCAGCAATGTAAAACAAATGACAAACGAAANAGTGGAGGGGGTCTGTCGTCTGCTGGGTGTGGTGCTGGGGACAGCATCAGCAATGTAAAACAAATGACAAACGAAGGTGAGAGACCAACTCCAGTAATGTATAAACAAATAACAAACAAAAAAAAAACAAGACTGCGAACGGTGGCTGTGACGCCTACCAAGATGGTGGACTACACTGACCAAGATGGCGGAATGTGTATGAGTGGAAGGGAGTGTGGGAACCTCCGGAAATTTAAGTTTTTTTAAAATAATTTTTTTAAATAAATTTTTTTATAATTTTTAAATAATTCTAGAAAAAATTTTGTATCAATTTTTGGAATTTTTTGGATTTTTGGGTCAAAGTTTAAGGCGAGATGGATCCAATGTGGCGAAAGGCTGGCTTCTATCTCCTACGCCAGACTCCGATAACCCATACTCATCATAATCATACTACTGGCCCATAAAACCCAGTGTTTGTTCATCGAGAATTACAAAATATACCGATGATGTTTTGCATAATTAGTAAAATAATTTCCTGGACCACAATTATTACAACTAATTAGTAGTCGAACTGCATTAACGGTGCGTTTCGGTTATATGACCTGGTTTTTGTCGTCCTTTGTCGCAGTACTAGAGAAACAACACTCTACATGTGTGCACGTCAATGTGTAGTTGTCGAATTATTCCAAAAAAATCTGTGCAAGTTTTGAAGTAAGAAAGTTTATACAAGTGGTTATCATTGTCTACTTTAGAAAGAACGGAAAGAATATAATTTGTAAATTGTTTCGAAATCAGAAAATACAAAATAGAGTTCATACAAAGATATTGCAAAACTGGAACACATACATTTTAAGTAACTGGCTACTAAGATTCAGAATAAGCACTCCCTTTCCAGTTCAGGTATTGCAATTCATACACAGATGTAAAAACTTGTGATATTGACTAAAACTGTGTTCGGAAAGGTGGAAAACCTTCATTATAAATAATTTTCTCAATCATAAGAGAGAGAGAGAGAAATATTTATGATGTGCTAATTATCTCCCGTGAAGCTGACGACGTTTACGAAGTACAATTGTTATTCGATTTACAAAATGCAAAAATTATTTTCTTTTAAATGCTGAAGTCTACGTATTGTCTCATTAATTTGTCACACAGGAAGTATGCTGAATGTGAAACATATTTTAACATGTTTATACTTNATAAATGCTGCAGTCTACGTATTGTCTCATTAATTTGTCACACAGGAAGTATTCTGAATGTGAAACATATTTTAACATGTTTATACTTACGTTTGTATAACGTTTTCGTTTCATTCTTGGAAGACAATGATATGTTGTGTTACTAGCATGCAGTGGACTCTCTTCCGGAATAAATTATTTGTACTGGATACATGCTGGCGTCATATGACTGCTCGTTCTCTACGCTTGATAGCTTAGCGTAGCGTCCGANATAATAATTATTTGTACTGGATACATGCTGGCGTCATATGACTGCTCGTTCTCTACGCTTGATAGCTTAGCGTAGCGTCCGATGCAGAAATATTGATGGAATACTGCGCATTAATTGTATCTGTCAGTTCAATAAGATTAATAAGCATTTTATTATAACTCTATTTTGGGAATATGTATTACTAAAAATGACAAAGATTCAGAAGGGAAGCAAGTGCGGACTGCTATGATAAATTTTTTCTGGAACGCCATTTTCCTATCCGCGGGTTTTTAGTTTCAAATACGCAGTGAGTTTTTGTGCGCAAAATAAGTGCAAGTTTATTTTTTCATTAAGATGAACACGATCATCCTTATGGTATAAAACATAAGCGATGGGGGGAGGGGGCAGATAAAAATAAAAATCTGTTATTAGCGATTGCACAGTACCAATATACAAGTTATCTCGGCATTGCGTAGTAGGGGAAAAATTTATCTGTTTGATATAGCAATGCAGAATCTAAAATTAATTTCTGCTGTGCAGACTGGAATTTTATAGCCTTTTTATTCTATAAGACTCATTTGTTTTTTTTATAAACACATTTCTACTGACTTAAAGCACAGCACATATCGTGCCACCAAACACAAACCCAAACTGTTGTAAATACTAAGGAAGTAAACTCGAGGCAGAATAGTGAGCTGATTAAGGTTGTGCACAATTGATTTCGCAGTGTATCGAATATCGCGTATCTCCACTGCACTAAAAATTGGTTAAGTTGAGTTTAGAGATTTGGGTGGCTCTTAACAACGAAGGCTTGAGAGCCGATGAGGGTGAAATGAGGGGAGAATAGAGCAGCACTGAAATGCAAGGGCGAGGGAATGGAGATCCCGAGAAAACCCGATGACCAGCGGCACCGTCCGGCACGATTCCTACTTGCAAAAATCCGGGAGTGACCCGGCCGGGAATTGAACCCGGTTCACATTGGTGGGGGGCGACGAGGCGAGCAGTCTGACCGCTCAACCACCGCGGCCCAGCCTAAAAATTGGCGTCATACTGTCGAGTGGACTTCAACAGCAGTTATTTTTTTTTTGCTGCAATAATGACATTACGGCCTATTTGTTATATCTGGAAGCTTTTAAAACAATAGAAGTTCTTTTTTCTAGGGTATTCAAGTTGTGAGCATCCCGAAGATTTTAAAAAAGGCACAGCCGGTGAAAATGATTACAAAGAGATTTCTTACGAGGTTTCAAAAGACACTGATTTCACCGTTTTTGTTTAGTCATCTGAGCTATACTAATGAATAATGCTTTATCAATTATGAACTATTAATAGCATACATTTGAAAATAGTACAATTAATATTTCCTAATGGAATACGAGGATAATGAGTATTTATTTTTGTATGTGTTCACCTGAATTCTTCAATTTTTGTTATTGGTACAGATGTACGACGGGATGGTTTTCCCCCCTCTNATACTGCGCATTAATTGTATCTGTCAGTTCAATAAGATTAATAAGCATTTTATTATAACTCTATTTTGGGAATATTACTAAAAATGACAAAGATTCAGAAGGGAAGCAAGTGTGGACTGCTATGATAAAGTTTTTCTGGAACGCCATGTTCCTATCCGCGGGTTTTTAGTTTCAAATACGCAGTGAGTTTTTGTGCGCAAAATAAGTGCAAGTTTATTTTTTCATTAAGATGAACACGATCATCCTTATGGTATAAAACATAAGCGATGGGGGGAGGGGGGCATATAAAAATTTGTTATTAGCGATTGCACAGTACCAATATACAAGTTATCTCGGCATTGCGTAGTAGGGGAAAAATTTATCTGTTTGATATAGCAATGCAGAATCTAAAATTAATTTCTGCTGTGCAGACTGGAATTTTATAGCCTTTGTATTCTATAAGACTCATTCGTTTTTTTTATAAACACATTTCTACTGACTTAAAGCACAGCACATATCGTGCCACCAAACACAAACCCAAACTGTTGTATATACTAAGGAAATAAACTCGAGACAGAATAGTGAGCTGATTAAGGTTGTGCACAATTGATTTCGTATTGTATCGAATATCGCGTATCTCCACTGCACTAAAAATTGGTTAAGTTGAGTTTAGAGATTTGGGCGGCTCTTAACAACGAAGGCTTGAGAGCCGATGAGGGTGAAATGAGGGGAGAATAGAGCAGCACTGAAATGCAAGGGCGAGGGAATGGAGATCCCGAGAAAACCCGATGACCAGCGGCACCGTCCGGCACGATTCCTACTTGCAAAAATCCGGGAGTGACCCGGCCGGGAATTGAACCCGGTTCACATTGGTGGGGGGCGACGAGGCGAGCAGTCTGACCGCTCAACCACCGCGGCCCAGCCTAAAAATTGGCGTCATACTGTCGAGTGGACTTCAACAGCAGTTATTTTTTTTTTGCTGCAATAATGACATTACGGCCTATTTGTTATATCTGGAAGCTTTTAAAACAATAGAAGTTCTTTTTTCTAGGGTATTCAAGTTGTGAGCATCCCGAAGATTTTAAAAAAGGCACAGCCGGTGAAAATGATTACAAAGAGATTTCTTACGAGGTTTCAAAAGACACTGATGTCACCGTTTTTGTTTACTACTAATGAATAATGCTTTATCAATTATGAACTATTAATAGCATACATTTGAAAATAGTAGAATTAATGTTTCCTAATGGAATACGAGGATGAGTATTTAATTTTGTATGTGTTCACCTGAATTCTTCAATTTTTGTTATTGGTACAGATGTACGACGGGATGGTTTTCCCCCCTCTNTTTTGTATGTGTTCACCTGAATTCTTCAATTTTTGTTATTGGTACAGATGTACGACGGGATGGTTTTCCCCCCTCTGTTTGACTGTGCCAGTCATAAAAGAAACTCGCACATTTCTTCTGGGAGCTTGGAGAAAGGCCACTCGTTTCGTGCAAGCTGGGAAACTATTAATGCCGACTTGTCTTGCGCCAGTGCCTTCCCCAGAGATCCCCCAGACCAGTCTTCCCTCCCCCGATGCGCGAGCAACTTATCCGACGGAGCTAATTTAGCTTAAGAGACCATGGGCGCACGCTAATGACCCTAATGAGCTGCGCTGCCTATGCCCCCCTGCGGTATAACTCCGCCGACGTCGCCGCTTTTGTTCGGTCCGGGGCATAACGGCGACACTGTCGGCCGCACCAGGTGCCACCCGATAATTGTCTGGCTTTCTTCAACTCTGAACAAATGCTGTAGCAGTTTGTGTTCGGGGAAAAGAAGGGGAAAAAAAACACTCGCTGATGCTGGGAGCCAGCGACAAGAAGGGAAAAAGTATGTTGATGGGGTAGGCGCAAAAAAAGGGGGAGGGGGGAAATATCCTGCTGGGATGTCTTCTGGAGCGAGTCCTGCGCCCAGCTCATTAAGTAAAAACACGTGTTAACAGAGGTCTGTAGAATCGAAGAGGGGGCAGGGGGGAAGAAAGAACGAGTTTAAGGCTGGAGCCGTTAAGTGACATTATCGCATTCCTCGCTGGGACAAAGCTAGGCCCTTGTATTCCTCCCCGAGTGTTTTCGTGCTGTGTCCGTCAACGTCTTCGGTTTTAATAACGCAACGCTTTGAGCGCCGATCGGTCTGGATTCCTTTCCTTGGAGCGGCTCGTTACAAATTAAAACTTCAACGCTCACTCCGTCACCTTATGCGATCGTGATTTGCTTTGCCGAGCGACCTGCTGATACTTAAATGCTATTCGAACGTCATATGAGGTATTTAAAAATATTTTTCATGACTGCCACAATTTATGACCGCTGAAAAAATAACAGGATTTTAAAACATAAAAAAAAAATATACGTATTAATTATATTAAGCCGTACGTCTGCAACTAAAGCAACGCTGTAGTTACTTCAAAGATATCAATATTTTATTTATTTTTATAAATTATAGAGAAAAAAATGCCGAATGTTGTATATCCCTTCGTGGGTACCAACACGTGCTGGGATTCGAGTGAAATGTGTGGGCAAAAGATGACGCACTTTGATAGTATTATAAACAATTTGATTTGAGTTTCGTGGTGTTAAGGCACTTTTTTGTACACAGTTCTACCAGGAAATCGCTGTTATTTCCAAGCAGCTATTTCCGACTAGATGAAAAAAAAAACGCAAAATTGGGAGTTTATAAGATAGTTTGTTTAATAAAGAAAAATAATTTGACTCAAAAACCACAGCACCAAAGAATAATAGATTTTTTCTAACGCAGCATTTTATTTCGTAGCTTTAATCGAATTGAAATTATACTACAAAATATTTTGCTTTTTTTCTCACACTAAGTGGGTATGGTTAACGTTCTTAAATATTTCCTTCACAACAAGAAATAAGTGATTCGCAATTCACGACAAAGTAAAACCACTACAAATTTGCTTTAGTTTTTTTGAGCGAGATTGCAATCTAAACGTTGTCACATTTGCAAACATTATATTTTGTATGACTAAGCCGCCTGTATGTTACAGTCTATACGTGATTACTTCACACTTTTTTAATGAAACATTTGAAAAACCGCCCCCTGTATTTCGTCCTTGGTTGTTTCCTAAATACGTTTAGTATCACAGTCGTTTCATTTTTGTGTTAACATTAAAAGTACCTTATTTTTGGTTGAATTGAATTTTTGCTTATATTTTATCTATAAATTATAATATTAAATTTTATACGAATACAAACAAGGACAATTTGGTGTGTTGGTAATGCCAAGTAAGAAATAGTTCTTTTACAAAATATTATTAGACTTCGTGCGCACGAATTCGGTGCGTTATCCCTTCGGTGTAATATTCTATATTCACTTAAGCTTTGTTTGCATGAGGTGGAGGTATATCTTGGAAGTAGAACTTAAGCAGGGCTTGAGATAAGTTGGAAGTAACCGTGAATGGACAAGTTAACACTTACCACTTAGCGGAGGAGCAGAACTTTGTGTAGATTACGTACAACGACGAAGAGTTGTTCCTCCCTCGAACAGCTGGCAACGAACAAATTGTTGCTGGACAGGTGTGCACATGACGTTGAAGGATAGCGTGCAGCGCGGTATTAGCGTCGAATTTGCATGTCGCTAGCAATTAGGGTAGCCTGAGAAACCCGGTGTTCGCTGTTATCATCTTTGCAAGAGGCTAAACAGAGATAAATGCATTTATAATTCACAGGTAAAATGAGTTCCAAAACTACTATTCTTCGTAGAACATCAATTAGCTCTGTAAAAAAAAAAGAGCAGAATCTAATACATGTAGAAGTATGTATATATTTGCGAGGATAGTTGAAATATAGAGACCGTATATATTCACGAAGGATTGAAAACGGTTAAGAATTGTATCTATCCACGTCTCTACTAAGCAAAACAATATCAACATATCCGAAGTGAAATTAGTACCTGATAACAATTTTTGAATAGCAGAGCTGTAGCAAAAATGCAGGATATATACACTGGAGAGCCAAAAAAAACTGGTATTAGCGTGGGTATGCAAATAACAGAGGTATGAAAACAATCAGATTAAAACGCGATGCGGTCAGCAGCGCCTATATAAGACAACAAGCGTCTGGCAAAGTTGCTAGATCGGTTACTGCTGCTACAATGGCAGGTTATCAAGATTTAAGTGAGTTTGAACGTGGTGTTATAGTCGGCGAACGAGAAATGGGACATAGCATCTCCGAGGTAGCGATACAATTTGGGTTTTCACGTACGACCATTTCACGAGTGTACCGTAGATATCGGGAATCCGGTAAAACATCAAATCTTCGACATCGCTGCGGCCGGAAAAAAATCGTGAACGAACGGGAGAAACGACGACTGATGAGAATCATTAAACAGGACAGACGTGCAACCCTTTCTCAAATTGGCCAAGATTTCAATGTTGGGGCATCAACAAGTGCCAGCGTGCGAACTATTCAAAGTATCATAATTGATATGGGCGGCTATCGGATCCGAAGACCCACTCGTTTACCGTTGTTGACTGCACAACACAAAGCTTTAAGCCTCGCCTTGGTCCACCAACACCGCCATTGGACTGTTGATGACTGAAAACACGTTGCGTGGTCTGACGAGTCTAGTTTCCAATTGTATCGGACGGATGGATGTGTACGGGTATGGAGATATCCTCATGAATCCATGGACTGTACATGTCAACTGGGGACTGTTAAAGCTGGTGGATGCTCTTCCATAGTATGGGGTGTGTGCAGTTGGCGTGAAATGGGACCCCTGATACATCTAGATAGGACTCTGACAGGTGACAGATACGTAAGCATCCTGTCCGATCACTTGCAGCCATTAATGTCCATTGTGCATTCTGACGGATGTGGACAATTCCAGCAGGACAATGCGACACCCCACACGTCAAGAGTTACTACAGAGTGGCTTCAGGAACACTCTTCTGACTTTAGACACTTCCATTGGAGACCTAAATCACCAGACATGAACATTATTGACAATATCTAGGATGCATTGCAACGTGCTGTTCAGAAGAGATCTCCACCGCCTCGCACTTATATGGATTTGTGGTCTGCCATGCAGGATTCATGGTGTGAATTGCCTCCGGCATACCTTCAGGCATTAATCGAGTCCATGCCACGTCGTCTTGCCGCACTTCTGCGTGCTCGTGGGGGCCCTACACGATATTAGGTAGGTGTACTATTTTTTTGGCTCTTCAGTGCATATGCACTCGCGGGAAAAGCTTTTTTTTTTTCTAATCTGTGAAATATGGAGATGGTTCTTCATCCTCTTCGCTATCCTGTGGGTTGTTTTATGTATTTTTGTGTGAGGCGGGATGAATATAAAGAATTCTTCCGTACTAATTGTAAAAGCCCAAGATGAAGTAACGTTGACGGGTATTCCTGTATTGCAAAAAATATGTGTATACTTAATAATGAATCGTTTTGAAGTAATTAAAATGTTCTTTGTCTCTAAAATTATTTTTGATATGGTATAATATGTAAACTGGCAGCAACAGCAATTTCCATTTTATTATGGGTTGTATTGTACGTGAACACTCTTATATATTCTAGCTTAAGTAGAGTTAAACCGAAACAAATAGATCTTAAATCTTTAAAGGAAATGTTATTAAAATTATTATATTTTTTATCAAAAGACATTAGGTAGAAAAAAATTGGTATAATATTTTGCCACGTATATTTTCAATTTTCAGCATTCATTTATTTTGTCATTTTATAATATCTATGATGTTAGCAAAGCTACACGTTATCTTTAAGGACTTGGTTCGCTGTTGCTCAACTACGCAAAATCATGAAACATAAAAATTGGCATGTGCTATAAATGTAATTTCATGCAATAGATATTAAATTTCTTTCTTAATGTTAATCTCCAGCGAGTTATTTCGCGACATTAATGAAATAAATTAATTCGTTGAATATAATTACACAGTGAAAAGTTTCAAATATACGTCCAGCGTAAAAAATTATTTATTCTCACCTAGTCGACAAATTTACTTTTTACGGAATTTCTAACATGAGATGAGTCAGTAATTTCATTTTTGTAAATTTTAATGAGTATGCCCAAACCGCCATGGAAAAAAAGACCATTTATGTTACTAAGTTACGCAATAACCATAATACCATTAAGATTTTTTCAGTGACTCAAATTCGTCTGGGGGCTGGTAATCTTGAAACAATTATACGCAATTGTAACGATAGACAACGTCTGATAATTTTTTTTCAGTGGAATCGCCGAATGACCTATGACACAGCCAGAGGGGGAAAAAATTAATGGGACGGGCACTGCAGCAGCAAAACTGTAGGAACATACGACAGCTGACTCCAGAGTATACAAAGGGGCTATGAAGCGTGGCCAACTCGCAAATGAATTCGTGACTTTCAGTGGGGAAGGGGGTTGTCTCCAACGGTCGTATATTTGGTGGCCAAACACCGGAAGGGACATATTTTTCCGCAGTATTGGCGAAGGGGCTGAGGTTCTAGAGGAGGGGGGTGGTGTTGCTTTTGGCCGGGGTACTCGATCGGGGCTTGCAGCTCGCTGATTTTTTTTTCGCTCGGTGGCTGCCGGCGGGGTCGGTATGCAAATGAGCTGACTCGCGCGTGCCCGCCGCGGTGAGTTACGTGCTTGAATTGTCTGCTGCTCTCCTCCGCCTCCCTCCACGCCAACAACACTGTTGTATAGTTATCGAACCAACTCCCTCTCCCTCTGCGTCCTTCAACCTCCAACCGTACTCGACTAGCCACGCTAACCCGGGCCACCATGTTTTATTCATGCGTGGTGTGTGTGTTGGTGTGCGTGCGTGTCGGATGGACGAAGGGACAGGGAAGGAATAGTACGAGGATGAGGTCGGTGTCGAGTATAAATAGTCGTCGCTGTAGGGCACCGCACCTACCGCTGCCCTCTAGACCTTTTGGGGTCAACGGCGCCGATGGTTGTCGTCGCCGACGTGCGAGGCACAGGGTAAAGAAAACTCCTCGCGAACATAGCAATTTCTAGTTTGGTTCGTTTAGGTGTCGTAGGTTAGGAGGGGGTGGGGGCAACACGGAATGCTTCCGAATTTCGTCTTTAAAGATGCCGACACAGATGTGGCTATCATTCGATCTCTCTTTCTCTCTCTCCTCTTAATTTTTCTTTGCTTGCTTGCGACGAATTTCTCTCAACCCTTCAGTGCAGCAACAGTTTTTCTCAAAAAATTCAACGAAATAAATAAGAACTTCACTGAGGTCATAACAATGCTTGTCAAGAAACACATTTTAAAAATATCAAAACTGCAATTTGTTAAATGCCGAATAAACCGGATAATTTTTAAATCAGCCGCTCAAATTTGAATGCAACAAGCACTCCGATTTTTTCCCCCAGCCCATTCTTTTTTTTACATTTTCTGTTGTTTAGATGTTTCAGAATTTTTGCGTCATTAATATGATGCGTGCGATTAAAATATTTGTGGCGATATGTAGTGCCGTGTTTAAGTTACAAGGAAGAGGCATTAAGTCCCACTTACACGTGCATTTCTGCTCTATAACCGCCACAAAAATTCGTTTCAGCTATCAAAGAAACAACACGATCATGCATTAAAACCCACCTTTCCTTGTTATGTAACTAATTTTTATTGTCTACATAATACTTGTCTAGTCTTCACCATAAAGTTTCCTTCATAGTTACTGGTTATGGTTTTCTATGAATTTTTTTTTCTGTGAACGTCAGTGTAAAGTTAAAAAAAACCTCGGGTCATCGCGTGAAGTCCTGTGGGATATAGCTTTTACTTTGGGGTTGCACGACATTTGTTGAACTCTGTGCCGTAAATTGTTCGGATAGCCGCTTGCGTTGCGAAGGGTCCTGGCTCCGAATCTCTAGAAATAAGGCGTATGCCGTGTTAAGTTGTGAGTTAGGGTAAAAGTTAGTTTGTAACGCACTCTTCCTCATGCTTTCCCCAGTTAGTTTAATGGTGTAAAGTAAGGTCGTCAATAATAAATACTTAAAAATAATCCTGTAAATAACGTGGTGGTTACAACGATGAGAGCATATTGTTAGGCGCTACAGCTCGCACAGGCCGCAAGCTCCCGT